>APFE030372642.1:74776-102625 GCA_000404065.3 Pinus taeda
TGGAATGGTAGGAAGAGATATGCTTGCATGCGTGATCAAGATGGAAGAGATGGTAATGGAACGAGAAAGAGGAGTGTACATGAAACCAAAGATTATGACTGTCACCAAACCGAAAATGCATCAACCTAAATTACTTATGCCATGAATTCAATGAACAACAATCCAAAACGCAAAGAGAAATATGTATGAGGCTGTGATGAAAGTATGTGTGTAAGTGTGAATGATAAGGAAGCATCTAATCAAAACCGTGACTGTATTGCAGCAATCATCAAGTAAAGTAATGCGTGTTTTTGGTGGCTAGCTATGGACTGCACCCCAATCTTCAAGAGAGATGGAAATGAGCCTTAACAGCCGTTTTGCTGGAGCTCCAATTGATGGTATCTATCCTCTGCTACACTAAGCAAGTGGAAACAACTGTAACATAAGAAAAATCTATCCTACTCATAAGAAAACCAAATCACCAAACTTTAATTCGAATTGCATGTGCAAACGAAACTTAAAGTGCTGGAAATGAAATGGAAACAACACTACAGCAGAGGGGATCTATGGCTCTCAGGTTGGGCCCTAACCTGAGAGCTATAGTCTCCTAAAAAAAAAACTCAGAACTAGATCACAAACGGCCTTCTTTATTCATAATCTGATGTCATGCCAAATTGGCTTACAAAAAGGAACGAAAACTGAACTGTGTTCCAAAATTACAATAGCAATACGAGAGTTTCAACAACCATCTAAGGCTAAGGCCTTCATATTTATACAAAAACGATGATCCGCCAAGTGCCCTTGATTTCAGGAGCTCGGCTGTCCAACTAGAGTCTAACTGCGGATCCTGTAGGGCAGTTATAACTACTGTTCTTGTAGAACAGTTTATGACTGTTGTTCATGTAGGACAGCTGGCTGCTTCTTGAGCTCGGAGGGGAGATGGATTGGAGCTCAGATTTCTTGGTGGGAATCACGAGGAATGTCCCAAGACCGTGGACATCTCTCCACAAAATCAGCAGTGCCACCTCATTGTCTCCTTATCCCCTTTTTCGTTGTCTCTTGCTCCCTTTTTAATGCCAAAACTTGGAATCATAATGCATTAGTCACGTAGATAAAGTGTCTAACCTTCTTCCTACAAACAACATGAATAAACTAAGAAATGCATGCATAAGCAAATAAAAATGAATGGTTTGAGCAAGTAAAATAGGCCAAAATGAGCCCAAATTGTACCAAAATTGGGGCTCATCAAATATCTGGAGCTTTCCTTGAAGAAATGACTCATGAAACCCTAAAATGAAGATCATCATCCTTATGAAGCTCAAAACCTCGATGATCACCTATTGCACCTTGTTAAGTCAACGTTGGCATCACTCTGTTCTCTCTCATACCCATGATGGTCTCAAGAAGGAATTTTTCCCAAATAGGATGAGAAGCTTCGTGATCAAGAAGCTTCCAAAGTGGTGAGCTGGAGGTGGTTTCGCATAGATGAGGTCGAATCCTCCTAACTTGACCTCTTGGTCTCATCTATATGAGCTATCTCCTTAAGATGTGGGCCTAATCCTATCTTTGGAGGAGGCCTAACTCCCTCTCCCAGCCTATAAATTTCCCCTCTACCATTCGTAAATGGTTGATCTATGACCATTTGCACCCCTATGTTGAGCTTGTGCTTAGAGGTTATTAATTAGACTTGGAGAAGGAGTGTTGGAGAGTTTTTTGGCTTGGACTTGGATTACCACTCAAGGAGATCCTTTCAACATTAAGGCTATGGTTGTAAGCTTCCCGTTTATTATTTAAATAATAATACAACTTCTGGTTCATCTTCCTAATATATATGTTCATGTATGTATTTGTTTGGCATTCCTTGATCAGCTAAATAGATTATTATTGGATTTGCTATTGGTTTTGGCATGCTTTGTTGTCTCTTGGTCATTTGTGCAAGTACATAAGTGCTGAAAGAAGTAGGAACAAGACCTTGACACAAGAAGTTCGAGGATCTCAACAAAGGAAATCGGATTAGCATCAGAGCAAGGTAGGCCTTCTCTCTTGTTCTATTTTTCAATCATAATCTAGGATGATGTCTAGTTGATTGTCCCTTTAGTTGCTAGACCCACTCATTGGGCTAGAGGGATCATCTCTGTCCGCAGAGAGGATTAAACTTGTCAAAAAAATGGTGACTCCATATGTTCGTACCTAGCACAGTCATAGATAAGGGCGTGTCTATTAGTATTCTTTCCTCAACTACTTGGAAAGCTTTAGGTTCTCCTCAGCTTGTCCCCATCACCCAGAATCTGTTAGCTTTTAACAGAGGAACCAGTCAACCATTAGGGATCCTTCCTAAGTTTCCTATTACTTTGGGAGGAAAGACTATCTATATAGATGTGATAGTTGTCCAAGGCCCGTTGGATTTTAATCTACTCCTTGGTCATGACTATGTTAATTATGTCATGGGAGCTCTTGCCTCTTCCCTCTTTAGAGTGATGTGTTTCCTACATGAAGGAAGCATTGTGATCATTGATCAACTTACATTCATTGGTCCTGAATCAAATCCCACTAAACCATTATCCCTAAGTGGTTCTTATATGCAAGTGGTATCACCCCTGCCACAGGTTAATTATGTGGCTACCTATTCCATGCCGACATCTACTTATGATCTAGTAGATGATGTAGTACACCATGTACTGGGGGTATTGGAGCCAAATTTTTCATTTGGATCCCTGGACATGTATCCCTTCTAGTGTGTTGTTCTCCCATATGATGAGAACCTCTTGGAAGCCATGGCCTCTTTTGGTTTGTAATCTAGGACTGTGGAGCATAATTCCTTGTCTTGTGTCAAGCTCCTTAAAAATGAAACAAGGATCATGGAGCAGAGTTCCCAGTCCTGTGTCAAGATCATTAAAAAATGAAGCAAGGGTTATGAGGATAGTTCTTTTAGTATGTCAACCTCATTAAAAAATGAAATAGGCCTCATGAGCATGGTTCTTTTCTTATGTCAAGCTCCTTAAAAAATGAAACAAATCCCCTTCCAATTTGAGTCTTTGATTAGATCTCGTAAAATCCCAGTCAAGTCTTTCACTTGATCTCGTAAGTGAACCTTATTTCCATCCACTTAGGTGAATGAAATGAAGCTTGGGGGGCATGTACCTCGAATTGAGTCACTATGCTAGAGGCATGAAAAACTTATCTCAAGCATAGTTTATCTTTGTTTCAAGCTTGTGTAAAAATGAAACCAAATCTAAGCATAGTTTGTTTCCATTTCAAGGTTTTGAAAAAATGAAACCAAATCCAAGCATATTTTTTTCCCATGTTTCAAGATTGTGTAAAAATGAAGCCATTCCTATTTTACATCTCGTGATTGCCATTTTTATTAGCCTATTTTTTCCAGATGAGCCTTGATTCTTTCATTCCATCATCACCATATCTTTGGCCGATCATATGCTTTCACTTGGTTGTTTTACCCTTTCCTAAGGAACATCTACGATAAGTGGTATTATCAGCGAGCCTCTTGACCATTACATGTTTTGAGCAGTTCCATCATTACTGGAACCAATTGCTATCCTTTTTTACCACTCATTCCTCCAAGAGGAGTCATCTTTCAGCTCTTTTCAAACTCCAAAAATATGAAAAGATTGTCGAGCACTTGTCATGTCAAACTCATAAATGTAAATGAATTGATGTCTACTCAATATAAGTTTAACCCTTTCCCAGACTCAGATAGACTATTGTACGAAAAAGGAACACCTTAGTCGAACATGGCTAGGAGGTTCTCTCAAATATTGTTTTCTACCTTTTTGGATTTGAGAGACAAATTACGAAAAGGGACATGATGGAGTTTTCTTTTTCATTTCTTTCTCAAAGTCTCTAAACATGAAAAATATGTCAAGTTATTCTTACGCTAAACTCGTTAAATTTTTTTGATGAAAGACTTGTCACCATGACAAGATCGAGCTTCTCCTTCCTAGCTCTCGTAAAACTTACTAGGATGGATTCATTCGAAGAATGAACTTACATAACAAGCATATGCTATCCCCTTCAAGCTTGTGATAAAAATAGTTGGGGTAGTCGCTAGAAATAATGGGGGAAAATGAAGATGAAACATCCTTTGTATAGGAATCATGTTTCTCTTGAACATGACACTCTTCTGCTCTTGTGTCAGTTTTTAGATATCCTCACTTAGTCACTTGTCCTCCCAGATTTGGGTGATCCATCCTGCCTCTCATTTGACTATTCCACTCTGTCATCATGACCTTTAGTCCCATGTTGAGTCATATGTTGCCACACTCCAAATTCATGTCACCAATATGTTCAAGAGAAGTCCAATCTGCAGTTATTTGCCTATACATTTTTTGACTTATTGCTATAGTCCTGAATATCATTCCACTTTATTCCTTGTTTCGTGTCGATGATGGGGGGTTCATAATTTCCCTCCTTTGATGGGTCACTTCCTGTCGACTTTAGCTTACTATCTAGGAAGATGACTTAGGAACTCCCTTTCAGTGCCTTAGAGCTAGCATGCCTTCATCGTCAGTTATTCATTATTAGCTTTTGATTGGGTGATTCCGCGAGTGTTCAACCTCAACTTCATTATCACATTCACAGATTGTACTATTGTACCTTGAGATCCATTGCCATTATTGGTGGTTTCTCTTGTACTTGTTAATGGTTCACATCATTGATCGGTAATCAGTTGGTTTTCTAGCATGTTCTACTTCAACACGTTTATTCACACGTTAGGATTCGTACATTGATTGGGTCAGATGGAGTGGAATACCCTGAGTCTTGTCTGTTATGGATCAGGCTACATGGATTTTTATGTTATTCATGATTGTACACATGTTTCTATTATATGGATGGCTATGATCATACCGTGAGACTTTATATTCATGATGATCCTCGTTATCTAGATGGTTGCAGCCATACCATAGATCTTTTATTTAGTCTTCATCATCTAGAAGGTTATGTCCATGTCATATATTCATGTCTTGATCTCAGATATGTATATGTATATGCGTCCTGGATTTATAGGTCTCCTGACATTGTGTGTCCTCATCCTTGCCAAGATCTCATAAAGCATGTTAACCATCCCTCCTTTTTCTCCCTTCATACTTTAGGGGGCATATGTTACACAATATTTTGTCATACCTCTTGCACTTCCATGTGACATACCCTAAAGTTCCCAAAACAAGATCATTACATAGTATACTAATCAATGTATACAACTTAGATCCCTCCTTTAACTTTGCTTGGAAAATATCTGGAGCTTTCCCTGAAGAAATGGCTCATGAAACCCTAAAATGAAGATCATTGCCCTTATGAAGCTCAAAACCATGATGATTTCTTATTGCACCTTGTTAAGTTAGTGAAGGCATCACTACATTCTCTCTCATACCCATGATAGTCTCAAAAAGGAAGTTTTCCCAAAGAGGATGAGAAGCTCTGTGATCTAGAAGCTTCGAAAATGGCTAGTTGTAGGTGGTTTCGCATATATGAGGTCGAATCCTCCTAATTTGACCTCTTGGTCTCATCCCTATGAGCTACCTCCTTAAGATGTGGGCCTAATCCTATCTTTGGAGGAGGCCTAACTCCCTCTCCCAGCCTATAAATTTCCCCTCTACCATTCCCAAATGGTTGATCTATGTCCATTTGCACCCCTATGCCAAGCTTGTGCTTAGAGGTTATTCATTAGACTTGGAGAAGGAGTTTTGGAGAGTTTCTTGGCTTGGACTTGAATTACCACTCAAGGAGATCCTTTCAACATCAAGGCTATGGTTGTAAGCTTCCCCTTTATTCTTTAAATAATAATAAAACTACTTGTTCATCTTCCTAATATATATTTTCATGTATGTATTTGTTTGGAATTCCTTGATCAACTAAATATATTATTATTGGATTTGCTATTGGTTTTGGCATGCTTTGTTGTCTCTTGGTTGTTTGTGTAGGTACATAAGCACTAAAAGAAGTAGGAACAATGTCTTGACACAAGAAGTTCGAGGATCTCAACAAAGGAAATTGAATTAGAATCAGAGAAAGGTAGGCCTTCTCTCTTGTTCTATTTTTCAATCATAATCTAGGAATATGTCTAGTTGATTGTCCCTTTAGTTGCTAGACCCACTCATTGGGATAGAGGGATCGTTTCTGTCCACAAAGAGGATTAACCTTGTCAACAAACTTGATTAACCTTCTTCCTTCCCTTATGTGGAGAAGCCCTTTCACATCTTGTCATTTTCCTCGCTTCCATTCTTTTCCAACACTTGGAAACAACATGGTTATACAAGCCACAAAAATTACATGGTTTTCTATGCCACAAACTTTACTTACCATTATCAATATTCTTGTAATCAAAATGAACTTTAGAATACTGAGACTTTTTATACCTCGCTTGGTTGTCTCTGGTGAAATCATGGCAATGAGAGCTTTTCTTAGCTCTTCTTTTGCAATTTTCACTGTCATGGGAAGTTTGCGATGTGTTCCCATCATCCTCTTTCCTTTATGGTTTCATCAATTACTTGGATGCTTCTTCTGCCTTCAAACCTTCTCCTTCAGTGTACCCCAATCCTACAAATCGAGGTCTTTTTACAACCTCCAATGGTTGAGTCACTCCTTGGCCATTAAAACCAAGTCCTCCTTTATATCCCATCATCGTAAGGAATCTCATGGTGGTTCCTAGAATGGGTACCTCAAGGCTTCCAATAGAAATGGTGTCATGTGAAAATGAAATTGGATAAATAATAACATATTTTACCTCAATAGTTGATTCTAAAGTAGGTGATGATGGCTTCACTAAGCCTTTGTTGCACTTCAGCTTTTCTAAGGCCTCTTTTGTGGCTTGTGATTGAAGCTGAAATATCTATTTATCCTCTTTGATTTCTTGTAGAAGTCTCCTCAATTCAAAATTCTCTACTTGGTGGCTCTGATTGGCCTCTTCAATTGAATGATGAGAAGAATATAAAGAAGAATAATATTCACCTGAAGATGGAGATGGTGCATCATCCTCTGCTCTCTTTATCCTATTCCTCTCTTTCAATTTTCTCCTCATAATTTGCATAAATTATATCTGCCATGATTTCCATCCTCTAGAAGGCCTTATAGATATATCTTTTGTTCTCCATTTCCCTTCTTTTTTCACACTCAATCTCTGGTTATCATTCACAATCGCAATTTACATAAGCAAGAAGACCACTCTGATACCAAAATTGATCTAGATTCTCTCTGCTACCAAAATTATCCAATATCTTTTACTTTTATGATGTTAGCATAGTTTCATTTGAAAGAGTATGAAAAACCACATATGCATATTTTTAAAGGAGGGGAAACATAATGGCAACCATCAAATCAAAGAACACATGCAACTTGATAATGGATTTCACCCAGTGTGGGTTATGTCTCTGGGCCCAATGTCAATATTGGGGAGGTTTCTTCATTAAATGTTGCAAGATGATCATGAGTACATGATGTATTCTTTGTCACTACAAGGTTGAACTCTCTTAACTAGAGTAACACGTGTCTCCACTAGAATGGCATGTTGAACCAAATATTTCTTTTAGTCAATCATCATCATGCTATATTCCAAGCATGAATGTGAGACTCACAATAGAACCAATCAAGGCTTCCTTAGGATTTACCGTGTATCCCACCAAGGGATTCCTCGACCTAAAAAATAAATATACACTATAGGCTTTACCACAATCCTACCATATATCGGTTAAGGGATCACTACACCCTAAAAAATCATGGATGCCTTTGGATCTCTTCACCTAAACCATGAGGAATTTATCCATCTCCACCCTCTAGGATTTACCATGTATCCTGCCCTTATTGGTCAAGCGACTCTTAGGCCCAACGAGAACCTCCAGATGTTACCATGTATCCTGTTATTACCAGTCAAGGGATTCCTAGGCTCAATGAGGGTATTCACAACAAGGATTTACCATGTATCCTACCATTACTGGTCAAGGGATTCCTACACCATGTGATATTTTCATGAGGCCACCCCAATCAGTTTCAAAACCATTCAAAAATCCAGCTCAACCAAGTAATAGAAACCCAATCACACAATGGTTATTTGGAAATGGCAAGGCAAGGCTGAAAACCATTGTTACACCTAGAAAAACCCATTCCAATGATAGCAAGAGAACCAAAATCACACATGCATGCCAAAACTAGCAAGTAAATCACACATGCAACTTGATACCTGCAAGTAATCTTGTTGTTTCCACTTGATCCTGCTCTTCCTTGCTCAGTATTTGCTTCCGTTTTACTTTCTTGTCCTCCCTCTTCCTTCCATTTTCCAATTCTAAAGTGCTCCAAGAATATTCTATATGTGAGAATATGAGAGGGAGAGAATAGAGAGGAAACTCCAAAATGAAAAAAAATAAAAAATAAAATTGTGAACTAATCCTCATAAGCCTTTTTTATCAATGAGGCCTCTATTTTCTTCATTTTCCATTATTTTCCTCCTCACATGAAACCTGTGACCTTTCACCTTCCTTTTCTCCTATTTTGCATTATTTCATATATAAAATTCCAATTAATGCCTTTTGCCTTTCAAAGCCTTTGCCATTTCCTTTGCTAATTTCCCCTTAGCCATAATAAATGAAATGAACACCCACTAGGATGTTTTTCCCAATATTCAACTTGGAATAAGTGTCCCATGACCTTGGTCTTATTTTTCCTTTATTAAATTTATTACATGGATTTTTAACCCACAACTGTTACATGAGCAGGGATAAGCAGAGATGACCAAGATGAGTAGTGACGACATTTGATAATGAGATACTTGAGATGGGATAATATATGATGATAGGATTGGAATATATCCCTAGATGAGAGGGAGCATGAATTTTTGATAGCTAAGTGACAAATTCCAATTATGAGACTAGATTCCTCTTTTTGAGAGGACCAAATTTGACTATTGAAATACTCAATTTGCACAAGGGAAAGTGTATTTTTGAAGAAAATCCCACATGTGCACAAAAGGACATGTCAACCCAAAATAAAAATGGGACACCCATGGATGTCTATAAATACGAGTCAAGTGACCCTCATTGGACATCAACATGATCATTCTTCTCTCTTTGGTTTGGCTTGCACAAGTTTGAGGTGGTTTATGGAGATTGGTTTGTACAAGTCCGAAATTGTAAGGTCCGAAGCTTGCACGTAAGGTCTAGGGTTTTGGTTTCTAGCTGCAGGGATGACACAAATTTTTTTCTATTGCAACCATAGGCACACGGGCTCATGAGTATGGTTGGAGGGTTTTGGCCACACATACATACACTCTTTGAGTGTGGTTGGAAACTACAGTTTAATATTTCAATTTATCATAGTTAATTGCATAATTTGGAAATTGACTATAGATAGTGATAGTTGAGTGTAGGCTTTTGAATTAGGGTTTTGATTATTATAATTGTTGGTTTCATCTCTTGGATGTTGATTAGGTAATTTTTCTAGATAGTTTTGTGGTTGAAGCTATGGATCATTGTACTCTCTCTTTTTTGAAACATTTTATGACAACCTAATAAGAAGAAGAATTTGAAACTTTTTTCCCCATAGTGGGTTTTTCCTGGTCTCTGACAAATCCTAGTGTCTCTATGTGTGAATGATTTTCTTCTACTATTTATTTATGTTTTACTGCATTGATGATGAAATTGTTATTTCTATATAGTTGCATATATATATGAATAATGTTATGATGTTTTGGAGTGAATTTAATATGCAAATAATGAAATGCAATTATCAAAGAAAAGAACAATATATCCCTAAGAAAAATTAACAATTGGTTCACCCTCCAAGCCTACTTCAAAATTTGCTTCATCAAACTCATTATGTATTTCATCTAGAGTTTCTAAGGCCATGAGCATAAATTTCCTAGTTATTTCTTTTATTCCTTCTTGCTCATCTTCATCTTCCGAGGAATTGTTGTCTTCTTGAGTATAGAATATCTATTTTGTGAACCTATTTTCCTTCTTTACTTTCCTATATTTATTCTTCTCTTTATAATCATATTCATTGTTATGCAACCCACTCACAAAACAAAATAAAAGATAGATCAATGACTTAAAAATTATCCTCTTCGAGGGGGAAATCTCATTTACATCACTTAAATGAAAAATTCTTGGATGATACAAATGACAGGATCTCCTCGGTATATATAGGAGTCTAAGGGGTCACAATATAATAATAGCCTACATAACAATAATAATGTAAGGGAACAACGATAATGATAGTGCGCTTCTACGGGGCACAATAATAACAACATGAGGGATACATGGGCACAAGAATAACAATAAGGGGATACATTAACAAAAAAAATAAGGGGGATACACTGCTATTATAGGGACTTAACATACCCTTCTCCTTCAAAAAAGTGTTGTCCTCAATTCTTGAGTAGTACAAGATGCTTCTGTATAAAATTCTCATCCTTCCATGTGGAATATTCTGTGGGTAAGTTCCACTTAATTAGATACGCTGAAATTAATCAATTCCATAGCTATCAGGTTCTTGTTTCTGTGACTACTTCAGGCTCAAATATGATTTTTCCTTCTTCGTAAATTTATGGCAACACCATTTGAAATGGGATCTTATCATCGATAAACTTTTTCAAGCATGAAACATGGAAAACTGGTTGTACTCGGGAATATGTAGGCAACTCCAATTTGTATGCCATAGTACCAATATTTTGCAACACCTTGTAAGGACCATAGTACTTGGGTGATAATTTATTATCTGTCTTAGCTTTCTTGAGGGACATTTTTTTGTATGGTTGTAGCCGTAACTGAGTCACCTACATCAAAACATCTTTCACTGTGATGTTGATCTTCCTGTTGTTTCATTCGATTCTGTGCCAAAGTGAGGTTATCCTTTCAGAGTTGGAGAACTTCTTGTTAATGCTCGATGTGATCTTCCACTGCTTGAACCTTAGAATTTTTTCTTAAAGATGACATGATAGATGGTGGATGATATCCATAAAGTTCCATAAATAGGGTAATTTTTGCTGCAGTATGGAAGGAAGTGTTATACCACCATTTAGCTAGAGGTAACCACTTGATCCATTGTGTTTGTTTATTAGATACAAAGCAATGAAGATAACCTTCCAAACATGTGTTCACTATCTTAGTTTTCCTGTCATAATGAGGATGATAAGATTGTCTATGAGCTAATTGAGTACCAAAACAAGAAAATAATTCCGTCTAAAAATTTCCAGTGAAAATGGGATCTCTGTCGCTTACAATAATATTTGGGTTTCCATGTATATTTTGAATTGTTTCCATAAATGTAGTAGCAGCTATAATGGATTTAAAACGATGAGATAATACATAAAAGTGTGCATAATTGGTAAGTCTATCAATTACCACCATGATGGCACTCTTTCCTTAAAATTTGGGTAAACCTATGATAAAATCCATTGAGACCTCCTCCCAACACTAACCTGGAATAGCTAAAGGTTGTAATAGACTTGAGGTCTTATTCGTCTCAACTTTATTTTGTTGGCAAACTAAACATTTTGTTGCAAACTTTTGAATATCTAATTTAAGGCCATCCCCAAAAAAATTCCTTCTTGAACTTGTGGTAAGTTTTTAATAATCCCCAGTTCCCTCCTAAGGGAGAGGCATGCAATTCCAAAAGAATATTTCTCTTGAGTTGGGAATTATTTCAAATATATAAGAGATGTTTGTACCATAATGAATCATTTTTCTAGCTAAATGTATCAAATGTACTGGGACATTGTTGCAATTTTTGAATGAGTGTCCACACCTCTTTGTCATTCTTCCATTCATCCCTTACTTCAGTTATCCAATTAGGCTAGATAATAGAAATAACACAAAGTAATGCCTCCACATCCTCATCCTTTCTTGAGTGTTTATTAGCAACAACATTTTTCTTCCCTTTCTTGTAGATGATTTCAAAGTCATAACCCAACATCTTTGTGACCCATTTTTTTTGCTCTTATGAAGATAATATTTGTTCCAAAAAGCATTTAAGACTATCATGATCTGTTTTTACCTTGAAGTGCCTTCCCATTAGATAAGGTCTCCATTGCTTTAGTGCATGTAGTATTGCCAACATTTCCTTCTCATAAATAGGTTTGTGTAAATAATTTCCTTTGATTGGATGACTTTCAAAAGAAATGGGTCTTCCTTCTTGCATTAAAGCAACAACAATTCCATTTCCTGAGGCATCACATTCCACAATAAAGGTTTTTGTGAAGTCTGGCGTAACTAAGACCGATGCTTGGCACATTACCTCTTTTAATATATTCAAAGGTCTTAGATGATTCTAGAGTGTAAGAAAATGTGTCTTTTTTCAGATGTTGTTAGAGGTGTTTATATTCTCCTATAATTATTAAAAAAATTGTGATAATACCCTATCAACTTGAGAAATCCTCGAAGATGCTTTATGGTTATGGGGATTTTTTATTCCTTAATGGCTTTAATTTTGTTAGGGTCTAGATTAGCACCCTCATGAGATACAATGTGACCGAAATGTTCCACCTCGTGTACTCCAAAGAAGCATTTGGAGGTTTTTGCATATAATTGCTTCTCCTCCAATAGTTTGAGCACCCTGTCAATATCTTGAACATGATCCTTCCAAGACTTGAAGTAGATAAGTATATCATCAAAAAATACTAACACAAATTTTCTAAGGAAGGGTTTGAAAATGGAATTCATCAAACCTTGAAATGTGGAAGGTGCATTACTAAGGCCAAAAGGAATGACCGAAAAATCATAATGACCCTCATGAGTTTTGAATGTTGTTTTTAGAATGTCTTCAGTCTTCATTCTATTTTCATGATATCCCGAACAAATATCCAACTTGGTGAAGTAAATTGTTCCATGTAATTTATCAAACAAGTCATAAATGATAGGAATGGGAAATTTATCTTTAATAGTGATCTTGTTGATATCCCTAAAATCTAGACACATATGCCATGATCCATCCTCCTTGTGCACCAATACTACTTGAGCAGAGAAAGAACTTTGAGTAGCTTGAATTATACCAACCTCTAGCATTTCTACAACCATACGTTCAATTTTACTCTTTTGGGCATATGGATATCTGTAAGGTATGATGTTTGGAGGAATACTTCCTAGAATCAAATGAATAGCATGATAATTATAATTAATATGTGGGAGGCCTTTGGGAGTTTCAAATACCTTGGAATGATTTTCCAAGACTTTTTGGAGATCTAGAGAAATAAATGATTGCGATGTTTGAACCTCTAGTGAGCATAACTATGCAATTATGCATCATTTTTATTTCTTCAAAAGATTTTTCATTCCATTAGAGTTGATTATCTTTCTTGGTTTCCTTTCCATACCCCTTAATTCAGCTTCATTTCCTTCCTAAAAAAAATTCAATAAAAGTTCTTGAAAATTAAAAGCTATTGTCCCAAAAGTTTGTAACCATTGGACTCATAGTACTACAACAACACCACCCATTGGAATGGAAAGGATTGGAATATTCAATACATATTCCCCCATGGCTAGCTTGACATTATGACACGTTCTTGAGAAATTTATAGTTCCTCCATTTGCAACCATCACTTGACACGTTGGTGTTGGATATAGGAATCAATTCAATTCCTTGGCTATCTTAAAATGAATAAAATTATGGGTACTACCCGAATCAATCAACACTATTACCTTTTTCTTCTTGATATATCCTTCTATCTTGAGAGTTTTAGGAGTGGTCATTGTTTCCAATGCATTATAAGATATGTTCATATTCATTTATTTTTTCTCTAGGGTTGGTTCTTCGTGTATATCCACCTCTTTTGATATTTCTTGTTCCTTTTCTTCCTCCTCTTCACAATCTATGGGAGAATAATTTCTTCTCAGAACACTTATAACCTTTAGTGTATTTTCTATCACAACTAATAACGAATCCATTTTTCTCTTTTTTCCTTCAATTTTTGTGGTGTCAAACTTGTAGGTTGTGGAAGGCTAGGAGCAAGAACACTTCCATCTTTATAGTTGTGTGTGGTAGACTTCCTTATTGCCATAATTTTTCTTTCAACTTTCCTTGCCACCCTGAATGCCTTCTTCTATGAATCAGATTCCCAAAGGAAAATATCATGTTGTATGTCTCCCTTAAATTCCATATGAATAAATCAATCCTATGCTCATATGGAATACCAGTTACCCTGATATTCAATTTTTGGAAGTCCTCAATGTGCTCCACCATTGACCCTTTTGTTTGAGATTTATCAATTGGATAATGAAGGTGTTTCTCTTTATATCCTCATAATGTGCTATCATTTCTTCCATAAAATTGACCAAGTAACAAGTTGTCTACGAGAAAAAAAGCCATCAATACCATAAAAACTGATTGGATTATAAATATAAATATGTAACGCATACCTTTTGTGTGTGTTTCACATCATGTAGATCAAAATATTGCTCCATTTGTAGTATCCATGTTACCAAATCCTTGTCATCAAACTTCTTCATATCAATATTTTGAATGTGGTTGGTCTTCAATCCAAACTTAGAGTCTTTAAAATAATGATTAGCATTCATTTTTTTCTAATCATGAGTTTCAGGGAATACCTTTTTTCCACTGGCAACCATTTCTTGTATCAATTTTGTCAAACCTTCCTTCAAAACTTTCATGTCTGCTTTTAAACCATTCTTCAAACCATCCATCTTAGCTTCCATGTCTTCTTTTAATCTATCCTTCAAACCTTCCATGTTTCCTTTTATTTTTTCTTCTAAACCATCCATATTAGCTTCTAGTTCATTCTTAGTTACTCTTTGTGAGAGAAAAATTTGTTGCACTTGGTCTTGTAATTTTGATATATCATGTTTCATTTCTTCCTCATCTTCATGCGTCATAGTAGATATTTATGGTTTCTAATTATGTGTGTACATTTTTCTTTTGAGGAATTTTAGAATCAAACATTGATATCTATGCTTCACTATGCCCTTTGAATCACTTCAAACTGATTTTTCAAACAAAGTTATGTAAAATTTAAAACAATATACACCTTTTTCTTTCTTTTTAGGAGCTTGATATTGAAAATGTCTTCTCTATAATTTCAGATATCCAAGCTCTGAAATTCGGTTTTATGGTAGCACTTCAATTCTTCTTTCCAACGCCACAATTCAAACCAATATTTGATTCTTCAGTATAAAGTTAAGTCAAATCTCCCATGATGGACTAATTATGGACTGATTAAGTAGAGAGAACTTGTATGGAGTTCCACATGTCACTGTTTCAACCTTCAACCATAAAAATGATAGAAAAAAACTATAATCCGAGAAATTTCGATCACTTTTTACGAAATTCAAATCTGATACTCGGAGAGAAAGTTATGATGATTTTTCCTAGGTCACATCTTTGAGATGGAATTCTAGAGTTTGGAAAAACCATAACTTCCTCTGATCATATCTCTATAAATATAGGGAACCAAGATCTGAATTTTGTACACAAAGTTCACCAATATTTCGGCTCCACGTTGTTGAAATTTTAAATTTTGAAGCCTTGTACAAAAAATGTTATAGGGAAAATTCCAAGACGGATTGTTTGAAGGCGTGAAACCCTTGAATCCAAAGCTTTGATACCAAATGTTATGTAACGAGCTCAAAAAATAAAACAAAAGATAGATAAACAACTTAAAAATTATCCTCTTTGATGGAGAAACCTCCTTTACATAACATAAATGAGATTTTATTTTGGATGATACAAATGATAGGACCTCCTTGGTATATATAGGAATCTAAGGGGTCACAATATAATCAAAGCCTACATAACAATAATAACGTAAGGGCACAACAGTAACAATAGTGGGATTCTATGGGGCACAACAATAAAAACATGGGGGATACATGGGAAAAACAATAACAATAGGGGGATACACTAAAAATAACAATAAGGGGGATCCACTAGTATTACAGGGACCTAACATTCATTATTTTCTACTTTGTATGAAAATTGAATAATGGCCTATTTTTCCACATTTAAAGCATTTATAGGGTAACTTACCTTTGTACTTTCCATATACTCTCTTCAATGTTTTAAGTAATTTTGCCTCTTCTTCATCATATCCACAACTCTAGTCTTCTATATATTCTTTTTTTCTTCTTATCAGTTTTGGAAGCATCCTCCCTTAATGTATATTTTCCTTTTTAAATTCACATTTCATATGATACCGATGTTCCATGCAATCAATCCAGTGTCAATGTGTTGATATCTGGAATCTCCTCAATGTTTGATACTTTGGCATCAAATATAGATGGAATATATATCAACACCTTTTGTACTATACAGGAGTCATAAACAAGTTCAACAGGTCCTCTTATGGTGTTGATTATTTCATCCACTCAAATAAAGAATTTGGGCATGTCCTCATCCTCTTTTATCTTTAATGATTCAAATTGCATTATGTAGCCTTTTAGTTTGGTTTTTATTCACTTTAGAATTGCCTTCATAACAAGTCATCATTTTATCCCATATGTCTTTGTTGTTTTGCAATGCATGACTTTAACCAACTCAGATTTAAGCAAATCACTTAGGATTATATTCATTGCTTTAACATTGTTAGTGAACTCTAGCTTATCATCTTTACTAACTAATGCATCTAGATTTTTATATCTATTTTGTAATGTGTTCTAAACATCTACACCAATATAAATTATGTAGGTTTTCGTTCGAACCTTATAAAATGCACAATTGTTCTAGTGAACACAGGGGATTTGTTGGTGGAATTTTCATCCTTGTTAGCCATTGTATTGGATCTACCTTCTGATTGTTAGAATATTGTTGAAGGAACAATATTTGATACCAATTTTTAGAAACAAGGATAATAATGAGAGGGGGTTGAAGCAATATTATATAAATTTTAGAAATTTTTAAAATTATTTATGTTATCACAAAAAAATTACACCACGACACCATAAAAAAATATCATACACATATGAGACACAAATATTCATGTGGAAACCTATAAAGGGAGAAAACCAAAAATATTATTTTTATTCTATATGCTAATTCAAACTCCAACTTTTTACATCAAAGTTACAAGCACCAATCATAAGGAGAAACCCATCCCCTGACTTGCAAGCACCCACTTTCTAGAAGAACCAACTTCCACAAATTGTAAGCACTAGCCTGTTGATATTTATAGGCATCACCTTGAAGGAAGCAGCCAGTCCTTGATATGTAGGAACCAACTTGCATTTTCTAACAGATCCCTCTCATTCATTTTCAAACTCAGGCCCTCAAGAAAATTCTTCCCAATTTAATGTTCAATTTTTCACTACTTCAACTCTCAATCAGCTAGATATTCTACAGTAACACATACATTCTTGGAAAAACAATTCAAATATGTTCTCTTCTCTCTATTCATATACTTCACAACCAAACTTTTACATTACCTACACTCTTTTTTAGTCAGTCTCAATTTATCATTAGAGCAACTAACCTTCTTGCATTTTTCTCTTCTTCTTTTATAAGCTTAGCCCTTCACATACCATGGGCATGCATCCATGGTATTTACCCATCGATTTAATTAGACTATATGAATAGCCCAAGTTGTAGGACTATATTAAGAAACCAATCTATTTGACTATATCAACCATGAGGATTCAAAACATTTAGCATTATTTCATCATTTGATTCCCAATAAATACCATGGATTTATTCCATTACAAACAACACAATGTTATTTGCACCTTCTCTTAACTCCTCACAAGAGTTACAATTATAAAAATCTACACATCCTATGTGCGAGCCACAAATTTTGTAGTCCCTCAACTAGGAGGCTCAACTCAACTTGACTATATGTGATTACTGCCTTGGAAACAACTTCTCGGGCCCAAATGTTTTTGTAACACTTCTCTATTAGGTGCTTACCCCATATCTCCATGTGACCAATGTTGGTGAATTGGTACATGGGATCTTGGATCTCAAGATCTCAGTGTTATTATTATTATAAAAAAATTCTAACATGTTGGCCAATATGCCCATGAGTTCTTACTCCATAGTTCAATATAACCACGGGTCATGACCGAGAGCTAATTCTCCATTGACCCACCACTTCATTGCTCATTGGATTTTGTTAACATATTTTTTTTCCTAATTGTCAATGGCCAATAGGCCCCTTGGTGCGTGTCAATGTAGCACTTTAAATGAAGATTTGTGACCACTAGCCTATTGTTCACCACTCGCTTCTTGCCACTATACAACATTTACTATGTTTATTCCCTACCCATTGGGCGATAGGTAGTGGCCAATGACCCCACCTTCATAGGAACAAGAAATCAACAAAAACATTTAATACTGAAAGCATTTGAAAAACTAGTTCCTAGCATAGAGGAATCCAAATCTACCATGAAAAATCAATATTTACCATTCAAAATGTGCCACATGTCACCCACATCATCCTATATAAACAATAATAGCCTACCACATGTTCCCCATTGATGTGTACCTAATTTCACTTGCCAACCTTTCATTTAACCCTCCAAGAAGATTGAATCTTCCTACCATGTGCAACTCTTACACGCTACCAAATCATCATCACTGCCACCTATTGTGCCGTTTCATTGCCCCTTGTCACTAAAAAAGATCTAATTAACCATCCAAAAAGGCCAAATCCACTTGGCACATGTCATGACCATGGATTCCATGTGCCACCTTGTACACATCACTTCCATTTGTTTTTCGTCACTCGACCATGTCATTAACCTACCACTTGGCACCTCAAATGTTATGCCAAGGCTTGTCACTTTCCACCTTGCAGCCATGTTCTTTGTGTGCACATCGTTTAGTCCTGGTGGTCCAATAAGCGCCTCGGTGCTTAGGCTGATCTTGTTGTGACTAGGGGATGTGACTTGGGCTCTTACCACCCTATCATCTATTGTTTTCCAGTTACTGCCTAATGCTAATGTCTACATATCTAAAGGACCAAGGGGTTTGAAAAGCACCTAAGCACTTTAGCCCAAATCCCTATAATCAAGGGCTAGGACTAATGGCTTGTTACTCCATCGCTCACCACCCTTCACTACATTTCTCTGAGTTTGTTATTATATTTTGGCACCAAAACAATCCTTTTGTAACCAAGTGCCTTTGGGAATTATGACTACTCTACAATTAAATATTTCCTCTCATCCCTTGAGAGTTTGGAAAAGTGCTATATATCATTGGAAATGTCTTTTATAGGACTATGTAACCAAACACTTAGCTTCTTTAGTAGAGATAAGGAACTGAAAGAGGAATTCCTTCAAAGATATTACCTTCATCCATGACCTCAAGCTAGGTAGAAACACACATTAGCACATCAATGATAAAATTTAACACACTTACTAGGCTTCCCTTGAAATTTACACAAACAATGCTTTGGCATCAATGCCAACACTGCCAATATGCTCAACATGGGTCCTTAGAAGAAAACTCAACTCCATAGTCTCATAATACTTAACTCTCATGCACAATTTAACTTTCACATTACACATAAGGATATATGTAGAGCATCCTAGAAAATGTTTCATCCCATTCCCATAGGAAAAGGTGGAGGAGGTTGTGCAACCATTTATTAAGATGTTGACAAGTGGAAAAATTCTTCCTGCAATGTGGAGATACCACCTGGGTGGCGCTCCAATTAGACCCTTACTTGTTTGGTGTGGTGGCACTCACTGGTATTTGGATGATTTCCATGTCCTAAACTAATATAATCTAACTAATTTAATGTAAACAAAACTCATTTAAACTAATCTAGTCTAATTGTATTAGTATTGTTGATACGATCTCTAATCTTATTTCTAAGTAATTATTTAATATCTCTCTAAGCTCTGCTCCTACGGTGTTGGTGTTTGATGAACTTGTTACCAAGAGAGAGGAGGAAGAGAACTACACAAATGAAAGTTTCTTAGGAAATTGTAGATGTTGAAAATAATAGTTCTTACAAATGATATGTGGGCTCAACTAGGCTACCTAAAAAATTTAATCTAATACAAGAGAAAGGAGAAAACATGGGATTTTTTATTTTATGTTTATTCTAGAATATTTACTAGGAATATTAAATCCTACTTTAAATAAAGCTAAAAATAATAATTAATGTCACCAATGATAATCTACAACTTAATTTGAAAGAATGAATGTTAGACATAATGATAATCAATTCGGAAAACAAAAATGATTTGAATTTCAATAAATTAATCAATGCATAGTACTTATTTTAATTACAAAAATAAAATGAGTATTCTAACATTCATAGTTTAGGAAACAATTCATAAAATGTAGATTTTGTATTTAACTGAAATCACATATGCATATAAAAATATATAATATATAGGATAGTTGAAGAAAAATAAAATTTTCATAAAATCCCTTGAGGTCTTCAAAATTTGTTAATTTGGCAGCTTAGGGACAAATTCCCTCCTTTGGACAGTCTTCCTAATCAAGAAAGACACCTCCTATCCCTTGGAAGAATTTAATTTGTTTAATGGAAAATGCATTTTTAAGGAGGAAGCCCACACGTGCAAAAAAGTACATGTCAAATTTAAAGAGAAATTGTAAACCCTTGAAAGCATATAAATATAGGTCAAGTGAACCTTGTTTGGACATCATCAAACATTCATCTTCTTCTCTCTCTTATTTGGTTTTGGATCACATAGGTCTGAGGTTGGTTCACAAACTTGGTTCGTACAAGTATGAAATTGCAGGGTCCAAGTTGGCACGTGTGAAGAAGGAAATTTGACTTTTACCCACTAGGTTGGAATAGGAAATTATCGGTTGTAGTCGTTCACATGATAGGGTGCTCCTTGCAAATTAAGAGATTCATATGCTCTCATGGTCACTAACTCTATGTGTCTGTGACATAAGATATTTTTTATAGTTAACCAAAGACTTTGACTATTGATTGCAGGCTTGGAAACTCTTATTTGAATTGGATCTACCTATTGGGATCATCTCTTAGATATTGTTTGAATTGTTTTTATGGATAGTCTTATGATTGGTGAATTGGAACATTTTACTCTCGCATTGTTGAAAATTTTATGACAAGCTAATAAGAAGAAGGATTTGAAAGGGTTTTCCTTCTTGTGGAGTTTTTCCTTGGTATTTAACAAAATCCTTGTGTCTCTTATTTCTCTTGATTTTTGTCTACTGTTTATTGCATTTACTGTTCTATTTACAATTGCTCTTGATAATTGAAAGAATAAATTGTGTTGAAAGATTGCTAATTAAAGAAAAGAATTGGGCTAAAGTGATTGTAAGAGCATAGAATAGTGGAAAATTAATATGGAACCATAGCTAGGGTGAGCACAAACCCAGGGAGACAAGAGATAAGAGAAATAATTCTTGAAAGAAGTTGAAGTGGCCTATTTGATTTGGTCAAGATCTCTACCTATTACTTCAAGAATAATGAGAAGTTGGGTGACTCAAATAACTTTGCTTCTTGGAAAATTAGGTTGGAAGTTATATTAGATGACAACGATGTTTTAAAATATGTGCAGGGGAAGGTTCTTGAGCCTTTAGTGAATGCTTCTGCTTCTATCAAATCTAGGTACAAGAAAGGTGACCTCAAAGCAAAGAAAATTCTCATTAATGGTTTGCAAGATCATTTATGTATTTATTCTAGTAATTTGAAGAGTTCTAAATACATTTATGATAAGTTGGTTGGGTTGTATCAAGTCAATAGTTTGAATCATATCCTCTCCTTAAAGAATAAGCTCAAAGAATTAAAAATGAAAAAGGGAGAATTTGTGCAATCCTATATCATGAGGGTATCTCAACTAAGGGATCAACTGTAGACTACTAGTGATACTATATCTGATAGAGAGTTGGTGATGATCACTCTTCAAGGTAGTCCTCCTATTTGGGAAACCTTAATCAATACCAGAAGCAACAACAATAGACTTCTGACATTTGATGAGCTCGTTGGACAATGCACTAAAGAGGAAACTATGATGATTACTGAGGAAGGATTCAAATGCATGAAGAAGGAGAACCCTCTGTATTTGTTACTCAAGACAAGAAGAATAATGGTAAAGGGAGATCATCCAATTCAAGAAATTATTCTCTCAAATCCAAGGACTCAGAGACAAGTTTTAGAAATGATAGGCCTGAAATTGAATGCTTTAAGATCCAACCGAGGCTACAACAAAAAGTACAATGATAGGAGAATAAAAGGTGATGGTTGAAGAAGAGGAAATGATAGAAAAAGAAGGGATTATAGAAGGAGAAGAGACACTCTGGATGACTATGAACAAGGCCATCATGCTCAAAAGAGAGCAAGAAATTCTAGGTATTAAAACAATGCAGCTGCTAGTCAACTTGAACATATTCTTATTTTTTCTCTTTCTAGTTCTTCCCCTATAGATTCATATGATAGTTGTTTGGTAGATACTGGGGCTACTGGATATTTCTTTAGGTGCAAGGAATTCCTCTCTAACCTAGTTGAGAGGGAGACAAGTTTGAAAATCATTATTGGAGATAACTCTACTCATCCTGTTGAGTGTTTTGGTTCTATCAAATTTCACTTAGACTATGGTGAATCCATTCTTCTTCATGATGTGATGTACATTATGGGTTTAAAGAATAAGCTGGTATATGTTTCTACTTTGGAAGACAAGGGAATGAAACTAGAATTCCTAAAAGAAAAAGTCTTCACTTGGCATATGGAATCTCATATGAGAGATGGTTTTACCTTGGGATCTACAGTTGAAGGACTCAATAGAGCCAATCGAAGACCTCTTCTAGCAATGGTAAATAACACTAATCATCAAAGTGAGCTATGGCAATAAATATTAGCACATCTACATTATGAAGCTCTATCAAAATTGAAGTTAGTCTCTGGGATGTTTGATGTTCAAACGAGTCATGATGGATTTTTTCTGGGGTGTGATAGTGGTAAGAAGACAAGGGAATCATTCCCCTCTAGCAGGAACAAGACTAATGATATTCTTCAACTTATTCATTCTAACCTATGTGTACCCATGCTTGTGCCCTCTATTAGTGGACATCTCTACTACATAATCTTCATTGATGACTTCTTCATGAAGACATAGATATACTACTTAAAGCACAAGGATGAGGTTTTTGATATGTTCAAGGAATTCACGACATTGATAGAAAATAAAATAGAGAAGAATATCAAATTATTCCAATCCGACAATGGTGAAGAGTAAATTTTAAATTAGTTCATTGAATTTTTCAAGCAGGTTGGAATAAAGAAGGAAACTAGTGTACTCTATAACCCTGAGAAAACTGGAGTGGCCAAAAGAAATAACAATGATGGCCTCATCTGAGGGTAAACCTTCATTAAGGAAACCAATAGAGGGAGAAGTGATGGGAGAAGTTGAGGTACCATCGGTCATAACAAAGTAGATAGAGTCAAATGAAGAATGAATGGTCTGATAAGCAAGTTATGCTAGTGACAACGATATCTTCTCTCTATAGGAATTAATGGTAGAATGGATCGGGAGGATCCATGGATCTATTGGGCCATTCAAAATAGTAGATACCATTGCCATAATCAATGGAACCTCAGGCAGAAGGAGAGGGAAACAACTTAAGAGTGAGGAAACATTTAGAAGACCAGTACGAACACTAACATAAGAGTTAGGTATGCCACCGATTAAAGGAATGTTATGGCTAGGTAACAGGTGAAAATTGTGGTACAGAAGGACAATTGATCCATAGTTACAATTTTCCCATTATGAAGAAAAACGATAAGATGGAAGACCGAAGAAACAATGACAACCATAACATAAGTCAAAGTATGCCCCAAAAAAATATTATAGTCGAGATGAAAATCTACAACTTCATCCACCATTACAGTTTTCCCACCCATAGTGATGGGGTAGTTGGCAAGATATCTTGTCGCGATGAAAGTGTGGCGATAAAATTTTTTAAGGGATTTTGACTAATGTGCAAGAGTGGGTGAACCTAAGGTGAGCCAATAGGAAGCATCCATTTACATATGTTGATTCACTTTCATCGGTGATGGTCCGATAAATGGATTTTCCTTTTGCCATAACAGTTGATGGGAGAGGTGAAGTGTACTTTTCTCCATGTCAAAAATTGATAGATTGGAATCTTGAGGTTCGAACTAACCTATGTTTGAAAGAAATTCTTTCCATTGGGATAGGAAACTTTGTAATACTTTGAGCCTCGACATAACACACGACGCCTACTCCATATCCTCTACAATACTGTAGTTTGGGCAATGTGAGCAGATGGATTATGTGTCCTACATCGAAGTGTCCCTTTTTGGGGAAATCATAGGGTCAGCAATATGACTTTTGATATTTTTTTATCCTCCTCATTATTCCTCTTAATGTTCATGTTGCAAAGGAATATTTTTTTTTTAAATATAGGGAGAAATTGAAAAACTTTAGAAAAACAAAAAATAGAGGAAGATTAAAAAAAGAGAAAAAAGAAGAAAAATGAGAAAGAAGAAATGATGGGACAATATGGGCCTCCCCCCACATTTCATATCTAACGGTTAAACAATAGGAATTTATCAGGTGGATCAATTTCCATCCTAAAGCCACCCAATCCCGAAGAGACTCTGGCGTGGTAACGAGCATGACCATTAAGCCGATGCCTACCTCCCAGAAGGTTAAACTAGAAAAGGTGAAGCGTTATTGATCGACGGTCATGATTATTCTAGGGGGTCAAACCCCATTCCCAACCCTATCCAGGAACCCCATAGAAGGGTGGGGACCAGGCATGCAATCATGATAGAAGCATCAATAGGTAGGAACCATCCAATCAAGCGAGCATGGTAGGCAAGTGTAGACCCCCCCAGAATTAATCGCCCCCTATCACTTCTCCTCCAATCTTATCATGCCAATTTTCATGCCACATCATCCCCTTTCTTTTCCCTCCCACACTCATCTGTAAATTGATAGTTACCATTCAAGCTCACTCATTCTCTACTCTCCTTCCTATTTGCAATGTCACTTTCTTGACCGACGACCAACACATTCCCCCTCATGACCACATCGTCTAATCATTTATGTATACCATTTATTAGAGAGAGATAAGAAAATATAGATTGAACTAGACAACACCAAATACCTGCTTGCAAATAAGGAGAAACAACTTAATTCCACCCAGGGTAGTATGGAACAAATCAACAATAAATTTGAGGTTGCACATGATGAAATCAAAGCATTGAAGAATAGTTTGAAAGGTAATATGTCCCTCATTGAAGCTAGGAAAATAATATGGGAGGGTATAATCTTTGAAATGAAGAATATATGGGAGCATATGAAATTAGTGGATTAAAAAAAAGTTGCAACCAAGACCACTGAATTCTCCATCATGTCATCCAAGGATGAGGATGCTAAAATGCCAGGATTGTAGAGAAATTCATCAGATACCTCAATGAGAAACCAGTTGA
Organism: Pinus taeda; assembly: GCA_000404065.3. Lineage (NCBI taxonomy): Eukaryota > Viridiplantae > Streptophyta > Pinopsida > Pinales > Pinaceae > Pinus > Pinus taeda. The sequence goes on from APFE030372642.1 coordinate 100,101, forward strand.
TGACCTAAGAGAAATGGATATTAGTGAAAGGATAGGGGTATTTATTGAATTTTCCCAACGGATTAAGATAAAATAGGCAAGGCATAGGGTTTAGGAATGTGTAAATTATTTGGAAAAATTGGTAGCAACATTTAATTCAAATTTTGATTAAAGAACTAGAGTAGGATTTCCTAGTTGTTGGGACTTTCAAGGGAACCTGCTACCATGGGAACAATATGAGCAGTTGTTGGTTGAGGCCAAGAGAAAGGTGGATTCTTCACATAAAAATATTTCCACTCTCAAGGGGAAAACCATAGTGAATTATTTACAGATAGATTTTCAACTACTCTAGCTCGTGAAAACCCCATTTGCTTCCAAGCCTAATTACAATGAAATTACAAATACGAGGGTGGCCTACAGTACTCTTATTCACACCCCTACAACATACCTAGAAATATGGTAGAAATTTGACCAGATCATCAACCCACCATGAGTCTAAATAGTGGAGCCCGGGTCCACCTCAAGAGATAACATGAGTAAACAATGAAGATATTCTATTTTGTACATCATGACACATTCAACTAATTTCTGTAATTTTGTAAATATTCATTTTCAAGAAAGGAATCAAGTCTATTATGTAATAATTAGGATAGTTGGACTAGATGCATGCTTGCACAGTTGAGTAGATAAGACAACTATAACATTCCAAGATATTTTTGTAATATGTTCTTGTTTTGATTCTCCCTATAAAAAGGAAGAAAAACTCATTAATAAGGGTTCGATTTTTCTGTTCTAGAGGTTGTAATTGTCTGCAAGTTTTGAAATTTTTAGGGCTTATGAGATGTATATCATTCTTTAAGATTAATGAAGAAATTTTCTAGTGATTCCAAGCTTTAAGTTGTGTAGTAAGTGCTTTTGTCTTTGTTTACCATTTCATATGTGTTTTTCGTCTTCAGAAATTGTGTAGCTGTAGCTACAAGATTCAATCTTAAATAGAAGATTTACCTATGTTATGTTATGGAAAATGGTATCTATGATGTGTTGGGTTGAAATCCTTAAAATTCACTCTATGATCTATGTATTTCATTTCCTTAGTATATTTCATGATTCCAATGGAATTTGGTGTATATGATTCTATAATTAGCCCTCTGCACTGGGTTTCTTCTCTTATATTTCCTCTCTCACCTATACTGCAACAACCAATGAACTACACTCTCTATGTATAGGCCACCATATCTAAGCGTTAACTCTTTGGAATGCCATATTGTTTCTGTACAAGTTGAATCTGTCTCTGAGTAGGGTAATTGAACCAGATTTGATCAAATTATATCTAATTCTTGAACAAAACAGACCTATGTTTAAAGACATATTAAGATTTCTTAGGCACTAACCTCTCCTTAACCCAGGGGTTGTCTCTAGGAACCTGCTGTAGCTGCTACAACATCAACCAAAATTTTGGACATAAAATTTCAGGTCCCCCCTCAGGATTGAGTTTTGAATTGGCCAACCTTCCCATGACCCATTCTTATCAAACCCTGTCGATGTGCCCACTCATGCAATGTATATTGCACTCTTTTTTGGTGTTATCTCATTATTACATTAAGGTTTGAAGTTTTTTTTTCTTAAAATATGCATTAAAAGTCCCTCGTGGCCTCAAAACTTGTCCTTCTATAGTATACATTGTAAATTGGCTTTCATTATGTTGACCACATTAGGGCTTGGGAGAAACCGTAAATTGTTAAAAGAAAGGCTCCTTCCATGTTTTAACCTAGCTCATATACCTTTGAGAATGCATTATCATTGGCACTTCCCAACATCATAGGAAGAATCACTACATATTATATCCTCCTAGGTTCATGGTTGTTTCTCCCATCCTAACATGTGCATTAGGGTTTTGATAATTGTTGTCTTTTTTGAAACCTTATAGTTGCTCATTGCGTGTGTCTTCCATCACTTATCCAAGGTTTTGGAGTGCATTAGGGTTTATGTTCCCATTACTATAGTGATTCATTATTTCGCCTCATGTTCTCTATTATACAAATGGTAGGCATATCCTTCATCACTAACCATGTTTCATATTTTTACTCATTCTTTGGCTCACATTCTTAAGTTTAAATTCCCACGTGGTTGCATGACATCTCATAACAGGTAAGGTTCACATATTCATTTATCAAGTTGGTTTGTATGCCCCAAGAAAGATTTATGTTTATTCTTTCAGTCTGAGTCTTTAAAATGAATGCTCTTGCCAATATTTATCTCAATCAAAAGAGTCCTAGTATTTGCAAATTTGCTTAGAGGCCTCCTTAGAATTTATGGGATTCATTTTTCCAAAACTCTCTTGGTTACCTTTTGTAACCTCCACCATCCATTTTTTCATTTCAAAATCGAAAAGGGTTCCACTCGAAAAATGATGGATCATTAAATGCACTTACTCACACATTGCATGTTTCGTCCTAGATGTTGATCTCACCAATGTAATATGAGTTAGGGTTTTTTTTTGTTTCAATTAGAGGCATTCACTCAAAAGTGGTAGTTTGAAACCTATA
>APFE030372642.1:103152-119144 GCA_000404065.3 Pinus taeda
ATATATTATATATTATATTATGACTTGTAGGCTTGCCACCAAATTCAAAGAAGTGCGCACTAATTGGGTGAGGTGAAATACAATTGCATGAAGGCATAATTAACGCCATGAAACTAGGAACATGTAGTCTATTGTCAAGATCAAGTGGTTCAATAGGTCATGGTTCAAGGGTTGTAAGGGATTCACTGGAGATTTTATGACTTCTATGAGTTCGTGGAGAAGTGTTTAGGAATTGTTGCAAGAATTGATGCAAGGAGACTCTATAGGTATTTTGTAAACTTCCATATCATTAATATGCTACAAGATGGATAATATGTTAGGTTGGGAAGACACTTTTTGAAATGGTGGATTATTATGAGGTAGAGTGCACCTTTAGTTGGGCTCATCGTGCGTCTCCTTACTATCTAGAAGGAATGGATATCTACTCTATAGTTCTTTATCACATGAAGGAGGAGATGAACTTGAGTCACTTGGATCGAGAATTAAACACAATTGATTGTTTATCTCCTCAAGTTTTTTGTGCTTTGGGTAATTGTTATAGTTTACAAAAGGATCATAAAAATTCCCTGAAAATGTTTCAATGGGCCATACAAAGCAATCCTTGTTTTACTTATGCCCATTCACTCTGTGGTCATGACTATGTTACAATGGAGGCATTTTAGAATGGCATTACCTGTTATCGAAGTGCGCTAAAAATTGATAACACTAAAGAAATTTTTAAAGGGACATGAAACACATTGTCAGATACATTATGCAACATGTTGCATTGTGTAAGGAGCCTATACAAAAGGGGAAATTCATGAAATGCCAATAAAAACATATGTGGAATAAGATTCATAATGCCAAATTTACATGTCAATTATGTCAAAGCACAAGTTGACACCATTAAATCCCTAGAAACCACGTGCAATAGGAATATCGACTAGTCTTGGTTTTTTTGATGTTAGGATCCTCGACGCTTCTAGGTTCCAACACTTGTTTGTAGCCTTATAGTGTGTTGAAGAGCTTTGTGTTCATGAAGCCAATTAATAAATACATCGCTAAAAGAATTGTAGGGAGAGATTAAAATGGTGGAGCACTAGTTCTGGTCTATGAATTTGAAAATAGAGATGGGTAATGCATGCTACAGGTTGTAGTGTTTTCATAGAAGGATTCTTTTTCATAGAGAAGGAGGAAATGGAAGTGCCACTGCACCATAATATTCTTGGAAGGAACTTAGGTGTCATGGCATTTTATTGACCCAAATTTTTAGATATAATATGTAGTGAGACACACTCCAGAGGGGCAATCTTTCACTAATAATTGGAAGTGTACCTGGGCGAAAGTCATAAAGTCACGAAATTACACCTGGAAAAGTCGATGGTTATCAACTAGACTTGTCATGTGATTATATGACCTCTCTTGAGGTCACCCAATTGCAAATCGCAATTGCAAAATGATCAATGTGACCTGGCCTATGTTGTCACTGTACGACCCCTCCCAAGGTCGTAAGTCACAAAATCATACTTGGAGCAACTAGTGGTCAATGCAACTTGTCCTCTTTGTGACTTTGTGACCTTTAGGGATATGGATGTTGATGATGATCTTGGGAGTGGGTTGCATGAATTCAATATAAAAGGAAGACTCCTTCACAATTGCATGGGGAATCAAATGTCACACTTCAGTAATGTATAGAATTTGTCAATATCAAACATGTTATAGTCAACACCCATATTGTAAAGTTGTTTTTATTGGGCATGTTTTGGTGCTCTCTTAAGGAAGTGGGCATTGGAGTGTGTGAGAATCTAAAAGGAGCCTCCACATTAATTGTGCAAAGCAAGAGTTGGTGATTACCTCAAATGGTGCCACGAGGGTCTCATGATGCTATGTAAGGAGGGATTGATTCATGGTATTCAATTGGGTGTAATAGTAATTCCCATGGCTATTGTGAGCATCAATGATATTAACAAATATTTTGCCTTACCTTACAAAGAATAAACATGAAAATGAAATAATGCTCTTTTGATGCATTGGAGGCTGGTATAATGCAAGCGATACAAAGGTTTTGGCATTATTTTCATAGAGAATACTATGTGGAATGCAACCTTCAAAGCCACAATGAACCTTTAATTTATATCAAAATCTTGTCACTCATCTAAAGGCATGACCGACTTTGTAGAATCATCCTGTGACCTAGTTATGTCCTCTCTTTTGAGGTCGCAGGTCGTGTTCTCATTCTCCAATGTTGCAACTAGAGAATGTAACCTATGCTACTCTTAATAGATGTCACCCGCACCATTGGCTGAAGTTGCAACTAGGTCACAAATCACAATGAAAATTTTGATTAGCCTTTCCTTGTGAACTTTCCAATGCAAGGTGCGACCTCCATATGCATGCAAGAATATGTCCAATGTATGACACTATAACCTGTGTATGCATTTAGAACTTTCAAAGGGATGGATCACATACAAGAGAATGTGTTTTCCTCTTGATCAAATCGCTCTAAATACACTTATCATATGATGTCATGGGGTGTGATTCCAACCAAGTTGGAGAATGTGGTTGTCTTCTAGGATCTACTCCTATGGTCACATATTGTAATATGAGTTGTGAAATCCTCTCAAATCAAGGATCAATATCACCCTATAGGGATGGCACATCGCAACAACATCATGGTGTAGAAAAGGGGTATATAGGGGTCCAATTAATGCCCTTTCCTCAGTTAACTAATTATGTTTTAATATCATGCTTTCTTTATAAATATATATGACAATGTATTTCATTTTCAGGTTGGAGGAAAGGAGCGAGAACATTGATCATGTGAAAAGATCCAACCCATAGAAAATGAATGACAACAGAATATGGTTGGATGCAAGTGAGGCACCATAGTAAGAGGTTCAAAAATTCATGCAAGCCTCTATGGTTTCACGGTTGGAAACAAGAACCAACCTGGGGTCTCTAAAAAATTCTCTTTTCTCCTAAAATTCTTTCTTCTATTAGTATGAAAATGTTCTTATCATGGTGTCAACAGTGATGTTGTGATCAATTGATCATGTACTAGGCAGTAGGCATGAGATAACATTGAGGAATTTCAAGAGTCATGAGGGGAAGTCAAGGGTCACAGTAGGTGAAAAATCACCTCATCTCTATAAATGTACCCTCATGCCTCATTGGAGATGACCTTTAGCACTTGAGCTGAGGCTAGGAATAGATAGTTGATTTGTGCTTGAGAGTTAGAGGCACCCATCTCTTGGAAGCTAGTAGATGAGTTGCAGGGAGGCTAGGGTTTTGCAGTAGGTAATGGTATGAGTAGCCCATGTTTTACCGGTGGGCTTTGAAAAATTGAAAGATATGTACTCTTATTTGTAGCAACAATAAAATATGTTCTTCATTTCTAGCATTGATTTCCATGCTTGTTCACAGTGGTTGTAATGGTTGTCTGATATTTTCATTACAATTGTATGTGTGCATTCATACAAGTAATATGTTATGGATTGGTTCATAGTTGTTGTATGTATGTTTTATTTCGAACATTTGTTTACTTATTTCTAACCATGTTGGTGATCTATTGTGAAACAATTTGAAATTAAACTCTAGCATGTTCATGTTGATGTGTGTCTAGTTGTGTTTTGGCTCACTAATCCTTCTCATGATATACTTCTTCTTATTTTTGTTGTGAATTTCTCGTACCTATTTCTGTAGTTTGTCAATCTTGGGTTGGTTTTGTTTCATTGTCTGGGAATTTCATTTTTGCTGTCACTCTAACACCTTTTCATTTGAAAACTGAGAGCGCAAGAATTTATGGTGGAAGTTGGGCCCACATATCTCATGGGGATCCTATCCCAAATGGTGTGAGGTCTAGTTGGGACCTCACACCGAGGAGACCCCTTAGCTGTTGGCAGTACATTCCATCTTGTCAGCAGATTTGGTGCTAGAAGGAGGGCGAGATTGTTGGGTGTGTGTTATATTCTTTCCACGACTAGTCGCACATGCAGGGGGGTAACAAGGGGGTGGTGGATCCCCTTGTGTAGTATGAAGATTCTCTCTGCGGACAGAGGCAATCCCTTTAGCCTAGGAGAGAGGGTATAGCCACCAAAAAGACAATATAACATAAGTTCCCTTAGATTGAGAATGAATAAGATCCTACCTCTTGTATCTCTAATCCTTGTTTGATGAAGTCCTCGTGTCTTTGCTCTTGTGATCAGCTCCTTAATGTCAATCAAGCACCTAAAACAAATAGACAAGCAACCAAAGCACACATGATAGCATACAATATATTCAACCTACTTAAGAGGCTAAGGAGTCTTAAGATACCAAATAGCATATTCAATTGATATAGGAAACAAAATATCAGTTCTATTATTATGACAAAAAGGAAAGTACAACCTTCGCCTTAACATTGCAGGTTTTCTTCGATGTGTCCGGGGTCCAGTACAACTGTTAGTATCTCATGATTCACCTCAAACAATGGAAGTTCAAGGCTTCTTCCTCTTTGCTGCAAACAAAACAAGCTACAAGCTTATTCTCCCTTTACAAGCACAAATTAGAAGGCTAAAGCTCTCAAGAGTTGTTTTGGCTATCAAGATTTTGCAGATTATTCCACCCCTTTCATTAGTCAGTTGAGGTTGGAAAAGGAGGAGTTTATATAGCTTGAGAGAGGGAAATTGATCCTCTTATGATGGGAGAGGCCTTATCCTTTTTGGTTTGTTCCATTTTAATAGGGGAAAGGAGCCCAACAGTCTCTCTTGGCTCTATCTCGCCTAACCATTTACTAGACTTTCGTTCATGAAGCTTTTAGACCTGGAAGCTTCAACTCCATTTTTAAAAACTTTCCAAAAGAGGGTCGACGTGGTCATGAATGGATTAATAGTTTTTTTTGGTGCTAGGCCTAGTGTTAGGCTCTGCAAATCAGTGCAGGGAAGAAACTGAGTGATAATGCCGGTCTTGAAAACTACATTTGAAGGAATATTCTTGGGAAATGATGTAAGAGGGAACTGTTCTACAGATGAAGAGTAATGTAAGGACATGTTCTTCATGATAGGAAAACACATGAGAGTCATTGTAGAGTTCCTCTAGGATCAAGGAACGGGGAGTACAGGGAGAGTGACAAAATGTTGTGTAACAAATGTGCCCTAAAGCGTGAAGGACGAACAAGAGTGAAGGACTAAATGCTTTAGGAGTAGATGCATGGAACCATAACTGTCCTTGGAAAACCTGCAAGTAAGCATAGATATATATACATCACTAGAATCTCTGATAAAAGATACATGAATCATGGTATGGACACAACCATCTAGAAAAATATAATGTAAATGGATCCAAGGTATGGGCGCAACCATCCAGTCAGAAGGATCATATCTAACCTAAGGTATGGTTGCAACCATCCAATAATGAGAAGGATCACATATAACAGACTCATGGTATGGTCACAACCATCCATCTGAAAGAGACATGTATGTAAGCATCATCATGTGATATCACCCTGCAACTTGGACGTTTGTGATCTGAGCCCAGGGTTTTGTGCTCCAACACGACCCAATCAAAGTACAAATTCTAGAATGTGAATAGATGTGTTGAAGTCAAACATCCTAGAAAATCGCTTGATTACTGGTCAATGATGTGAATCGTTAACAAGCACAAGATTAACCATCAATAATGACAATGGCTCTGAAGGTACCAACAACACATTTCATGAAGTGTGAATAAGGAATTGAATTTGAACACCCATGAAGTCACTCGATCGAAAGCCAATTATGAGAACTTGTCATTGAGTGCGAAGAAATTTCCATTAGGGCATGCAAGCTATAAGGTACCAGAAGGGAGTCTCTCAGTCAACTTCTCAGATAATTAGCTGAAGTCGACAGGAAGTGACCTTTTCGAAGGAGGGCCATGATGTATCCCACATCATCGACGTGAGACAAGGGGATGAAATGATTATGGATGATATAGAGAATCAGGAATGAGTGTAAATTGCAAAAGGATTAACTCTTGAACATATCAGTGACACGACTCTGGGGTTTCGCATATTTTTGGATCCATAGGATCGGAGCTCATGATGGTGTGAAAAAGATCAAATGGAAAAGAAAAAGTGAATAACCCAAACCCAGGAAGGTCAATGATGAAGTGAGGATATCCCAACTTGACAGGAAGGAGAAGAGTGTCATGTTCAAGAGTGATAAGCTGCCGACACAACTAGTAAAAATATTTCATTTTCTCCACCATTTCTGGCAGGTACCCCAATTATTTTTTATCACAAACCTGAAGGGGATAACATATGCTTGTAATATAAGTCCATCCTTCGGATAGGTCCGACCTATTAAGTGTTATCACTCAGAAGTTTTCCCTAGAAGTTATCAAAAGAAGGAATCATCTGAGGTAACCACAAACCAATCTTTTAGGCTTAGGTTCTAGCCAACCTAAGTCCAGAGAGGGCTCTCTCTTTATAATTTATCTTTGTTTTTATGGGATTTTAGGCTAGTTCATAGTGTGCATGGGGTTTTGTTTTGAATTGAAGGTTTTGTTTCAACATTTGTAGGTGCGTGCATGGAGGTTTACAGTTGAAAAAGACGATAAAAACAAATGATTTGGGGCTTTTGGATTTATGCGTGAAAGTCAATTTTGGTGGGTACGGGTGAACAGTAGTCATTTGTCATGTAGCAGGGTGAACAGTAGCTACTTTGGCATGTAGTGGGTGGGTGGTAAGTGGTTTCCATCGCACCACTTTTGGGCGTTCGGTGGTATTAGGGGGAGGCTGCCCGATTCCATACATTGAGTGACACGTAGCCTCGGGGGCCGAGTGTAAAACAACTCTTTTTGGGCGGGTAATGTTCGGACATCTCGTGTGGTGATCAGGCAGTGGAGTTGCATGGAGGGTAGTGGGGGGGTTCGGTGGGTGATTAAATGCAGAAGTTTTCAGTTAATGAGGGATTAAGGTGGGGTTAAGGCGTCGGGCTCATTAGAGGAGGGTTTAATTGGGTTTTTGACTAACTTAATTGTGGATCGATTAGTTAGTGGGTTTGTTGGGGTTTGGGTAGAAAATCATAGTTTATATTTTAAACTAGGTTACAGGGCTAGTTAATATTGCGGGAGTTAAATATATACAGGAAAAGGGTTTTTGTTTTGGATTTAATAAAAAAATTAGTAATTAATAAAATGAGTGGAAAGGGGCACAATACCCTAAGTATATGATATTTCATGTTTTAATGATTTTCCGATAATAACATAAAACTTAGGATATAGTGTTTTCGTGGGTTTTTAATATGAAAATGATTTATGTGGGGGAATAAACACTTTTCCTAAGTAAAAGTAATTCAACCTTAGGAAAAGAGTGTTATTAGGGAAAATAAATGAACTGAAGGGGGAGATGAATTTTTATAAGGGGGTTTTAGTACTTATTGCCTATAAGTCGTTGAGCCGAGGGTCCGGTCCCTCCAAAAGCCAGAGAAATGCTCTGAGCCTCATTGACTTAGGGTTTTCAAGTACTTTGAACTTTATTGTGGGAAATTAGTTTAGTAAAAGGTGAAATTAATGAGGGAAGTTAATTAATTGATTTTGATATCCATCTGCATGCTTGAGTACCTATTCATGTTTGGAACTTCTATGATGAGAATAATAAAAATGCTTTTATCTTAATCAATCATCATACTTCTGCAACCTTTCTTCTACTTACCCAACTACTCATTCTATCATTTTTACTTCTCTTTATTAGGGTGCATTTGAGCTAGCAAACCATTATCAAACATTTTTCTTTCTCTTTAAAATAGTAAACTAGCTAAATCTAACCTTATTACATCCAAGGGCTTAGATTAAACAGTTGAGATCCTTTTATTTACTCTACCTACCTAATGATCTGCCAAGATTAAACAGTTTGGTCAGATTTTATTCTCTAACTATCAACATGAAATTGAAACATGAAATAACCAATTTTAAACATTTTGACTATCATGAATTGTGGCAAAGATTACAAACTACACACAATGCACAAAAAGTAAATAGTAGTGGCATTTTGGCTTGCTCACTTTCACAGTCTTTTTTCTTTTCTCGGAGTTCATATTTTTCACTTTTTTGGACCTTTTCTTATTCTTTTTGTCCTTTGATTTTTCTTTTAGGACATATCCTCTTTACATTTTTTAATATTTCGAATATGGAAAACATTTACAAAAAGCAAAGGTATGTACATATTACAGGTTTAATCTCGGACATTCAAAAATTATGACTCCTATTCGTATAGGAACCTAACAATGGCTCCACTTGGGGATGGCATTTCTTGGTGAAATGTCAAGAAATTTGTAGACCAATGGCATTTTGAATTGATGTGATGTTACCATGTAATTTTTCCTTTTCATGTTTCTGCATTATTTCTATTTATGATAGTAAACCTTTTTGAAGCTTAGGGCCTTCTCTTGGGCTTCAACTTCAAAAATCACCATCCACTCAACTCTAGAATTTTGAAAAATAAAGTATGTACATATGATTAGTGAAATCAGTAACTAGGTTCAATATAGTGTTTGAGCATTCAACCATTCACTGGCCCTCCTTCTACTTCCGTGCCATCCTTTCTCTGAGGAATAAAGCATTATTACCCCTGAAAGCATAAATAATATACGGGCCTTTCCATAGCTAATAAAATTTCCCATGTTTACCTTTACCTTCTCTCCTTGAATCCCATTTTAGAACTTTGTCCCCTAGGTAAAAATATTCTGCCTTAGTCCTTTTATCAAAAGTCTTCTCGATCCTTTCCTGCACAACTTGAGATCTGATGTACACTTCTTCCCTAGTCTATTGTAAATGAATTGTTTGGTTGATTCTTCTTTGGATGTCATTTGGTTCAACCTACAACTCTTGGAGTAGCTTCATCAATGGTGTTCCAAAGGAATATGGGAAAACAACTTCCATTCCATAAACTAATAGATAAGGACTAGTAGCAATGGATTTGTTTGTGGTTAGCCTGTCTGCCCATAAGGCATTTACTAGCTTCTTTTTCCATGTTTTCTTGTTATCCTCTAGCAATTTTTTGATGATATTTACCAGACTTTTGTTTGAGGACTCTGCTAGTCCATTTCCTTGAGGTTAATAAGCTGTGGAGTGGCCCAGGGTTATATGATGCTTATTACAGAAATCAATCATTCTCCTAGATTTGAAAGTTGTTGCATTATCAATGATGATTTTGGTTGGGCACCTGAATCTTGATAGGATGTTGGCCTCAAGGAAGGCTATTATAATAGTGTCAGTGGCTTGCCTTGATGGTATTCCTTCTATCCACTTGGTAAATAATCTGTAGCAGTGAGGATCCTATTGTGTTGGGCAGAGGAAGGTGGGTGGATTTCACCAATGAAGTCAAGACCCCATTGTTGAAAAGGTGCTTCAACAGAGATTTGTTTTAAGGGCAGTGGTAAAAGCTTTTTCTTTCCTTCAAAAATTTGACATTTATGACATAAGGTTACAAACTTCTTTACATTAGAAAACAAAGTAGGCCAATAGAAATCGGCTCTAAGAATCTTGTTAGCAATTGTTTTCTAGTAAAGATGTCCTCTACAATCACCTGCATGAAACTCTTGTAACACCTTGTTAGATTCTTCTTTCAATAAACAATTAAGAAGGATACCTTCATGATCCCTCAAAACAAAGCATTGTTAATTATGCAAAATTTTAAAGATTTCATTTTTAAAGATCTGCTTTTGGTTCTAGATAATTCAGGAGGAGCTTGTAGATTTTGTAAAACATATATGATGTCAGCATACCATGGTGATTCAATAAAGGCATGGCTAATTGGTGGAGTCACCATGTCCTCTCCATTATCCATTTTTGCAATAAAATTTATATCTAAGGACTGACAGTTCGATTCAACCATGAGCTTGGCTAGACCTTGGCCTTTGATTAACTTTGTTGGTTTGATTTCTAGGTCATATTCTAATATAGTAGCAATCCATTCCCATCTCTTTCCATCTGGACCATCCTGAGTTAGGATATCCTTGACCACTGAATTGGGGACATAGGTTATTATATGAGAATATAAAATGTAAACACTAAATTCTTTGATAGCTTTGACCAAAGCGAAGGCTTGCTTTTCCATTATATTTTATTTTAAAGGGGCATCTCTCAGGGCTTTTCTAAAAAAGGTAATAGGTTGTTCATAGCCCTCATCATTCTTTTGCAGAAGAACTGCAACAATTGTGTGTTCTGAGGCAAAGGAAAATATAATGAAATTTCTATCAAACTTTGAACTGATCAGAACTAGTGTTTTTGTTAAGGCTAGCTTAATATCTTTAAAGGATTTTTTAGCCTCAATGGTCCATTTTATGGTCAAATCTTTTTTCAACATATTGTTTAATGACCTAATTAATTCTGCTAAATTAGAAATAAATCTCCTAGGAAAGCTAATTCTCCCTAAAAAGGCTTGTAATTCCCTAATGCTCCTAGGATGTTGTGCCTGTAAGATGGCTTCAATTCTTGTAGGATCTATTCAGATACCATCTTTAGAGATTATATGACCTAATAACTTTCCCTCTTCTAACCCAAATAAATATTTTTTGGGATTCAAAGAAATTCCATAATTCCTACATTTGATGAAAACCTGCCTTAGATGATCTAAGTGTTGTTTATCAGATTTTGAGAATATAGTGATGTCATCTAAATATATTACTAGGAAGTCATGAATTTCCTTAGCAAAAGATATGTCCATGGCTCTTTGGAAAGTGGCCCCTACATTCTTTAATCCAAAAGGCATCTTCACATACATGAATGTGCCCCAAGGAGTAGTAAATGCAATTTTAGCCTGGTCATCTAGGTGAACTAAAATCTGATTGTAACCAGAAAACCCATCCACTAATGAGATTCTGGTTGACCCTGGTTGACCCTGTTAGCACTTGAAATTTCACCTAGGCTGAGATAGACAAATCTCAAGGCTACATCAAACCATTTAGCCTCGTAGCTAGCCCTACGAGGCAGGAGAAGGCTCTCTCCGGTCAAACTCGGTGGATTTTTCAATAGGATGAGTTAACCAATTAGAAACACTGATATTAGGCTAGTAAACTGATAAGAAGGGTTGATTTTAAGTTTTTGGGGTTTTTGGTGGCAATTGGAGGGAGTGCAATTCAGGGTGCGGGGATTGAGCTCAGGTTTTGCAGGTGGGTCTTTGGGGCAAGGTAGGAGTTTGTGCTGATGCCTTTAGCTGAGATGAATGATCAAGGAAGAAAAAGAGAAGCTAAATAGGGCAAACAATGACTTTGAATCCTCTCTAGACAGTGGAAAACATAAACATTAAACAAATTTGAAAGCTGAGCATGGCAAGCATGAATTCAAACTTTATCACTTCATTTGTTTAATAAGCTACAGTAAAGAAAGAGATGGAACACATAAACACACTTACAATTACAATAAGAGAACACACCATCAACACAAGAATCCACAAGAATCCCAAGGATGTCTACAAAACCCTGGCCTTCTTCCTCTTGAAATTGCAAAGATAGATGTACAATATACAATGAAAACTTTCTCCCACAAGAGTCCAACCTTCCAACCTCTCCAAATGACTAAGAAAACACATAATATAGGCAAAATAACCTCTTCCCTTGCCTCTAAGGGTCGAGCTCATCCTTCTAGGAGCAGTTTGAACTAATTCCAAACTAAGCACTAGATAATAGGCAGCTCAACAACTTGCCTCTATTACTTAGCTAACTGATTCATGCATTAATTATTCACTTTTTACATCAAGGAAGCTTCTAGAAGGGTAAAGAGAGATAAAATCTATCAAAGTGCCATGCAAATATTACATTTATCCATCATCTACAAGTAAAAATGGTCAATCATAGTCAAAACAGTGTTTTTTCACAAAAAAGGTCAATTTTGGCAAAGCTGGCTCTCACTGCCGCGCCCCCTGGCTCTCACTGCCGCGCCCCTTTGAAACAACTTTTGAGTGGGTTCCATTGGTCCAAATCAGGTGCAAGATGGCTCATTGGAAAGCTTGGTCTGTCTACTTTCCATCCCAAGTGGAATTTCTGCATTTAGAGTTGTTTTGCCCCCTCAAAAACCATTTTTCCCAAGGTCACTTTCTGCAACTCAAAAAGTGGGCAGAAAGTCATTTTTTTGATGTATTTTGAGCTTTTGGAGGCTCAAATCTCAAAATCAGGCTTCTCCCAAGTATTGGTAATTTTTCTCTTTGAATGCCCTTTCCAAAAATGCCAAGTTTTCAAAATTTCGAGCATTCCTCCAAAATAGCCGCGCTTGGAACGCGGCGCTTGAAATGGCCAAAACCTGTAAATTGCACAAAAAATTCACAAATGACAAAATTTTCTCCAAATTTCTTGAAATTTGGGCTGGGAGTCCCCAATCAAGTACCATTCTCATTCAAAGAGGCTTTGGCCAAAATTTGGAGTGGATCGAGCGTTTTCCTTCGTTTTTGTGCTTTGGCCAACCGTCCTTGGAGCACCTTCGTTCTCGCCGGTATTTTTGACATTTCTTTAAAACCATCACACCTGTGAAAAAAGTGAAGGAGGTTTGTCTTCCTTGGCATGTTGTGGAGCAAAACCTCTCTCAGTTTTGAAAAAATCATCTTTGATTGCTCAGAAACATCATTTTAGTGAAACTTATCCCGATGTGTGGAACAAGGGTTTTGGTCGAAATGAAGCGAAATGAAGGGGATAAGGGGCTTCTAAATTCTTGAGGAAATTTTTTGGGAGTGGGGAGGGATGTTAGGAAGCAGGGGAAAGTGGAATATCAGAGATTGAGTGATGGGAAGGGGTCGAAAAGGGCAAAACACAGGCCCAACTAAGAAAATTGCCAGGTTGTAGCTAGAAACTAGGGTTTGTGGAAAAATGAGGAATTTGGCGGATCTAAGGGATGGGAAGTATTTGATAAGGTACATGAAGGATAGGGGAAAGTGTATGAACATCACGAAACAAGTTTTTCCATTGATTTGACCATCCAAGAGAAATTGGCTTCACAACCCTAGGAGAGGGAAATGAACTTGCCAAGGCACAACTGAAGCATGAACAAGATGTAAAATGACTCATTAGAAACTGACATGATAATGACAACCCTATGAATGATGATAGACTCAGCTGAATGATGAAATAGACTGAAATTTGGGCAAACCCTAGACCTAATGGCTAGTGACCAAATTTTGCTTGAAGACTCACTGAAATGACAAAATTTGACCTTGACATTTCAAAATCACTATGTAAGAGCACATTTGATCACTGGAGGAAGGCTGTAAAGACTGACACTAACATTGGCTCCAATGGGGATGGTAGCTCCTTGGAGGTGCCAAGAACCTCAGACCTCTGGGAGAGCAGACCAGTGCCTTATAATTATTGGGCAATGGAGTCAAAAACTCAAGCTGAAATGCATGACCGAAAACTGACGCAAACTAAATTTACAACAAGACTGAAAATTGACTCACAAAGGACTCATGACTCAACTAAAAACTGACTCAATAATTAAACACAATCGAAAAACTGAAAATGATGCTCAAAGTGGAGCTTATTCATCACAACCTACTCTAACAGTTTCATTCATCACCTGATTAAGTGAAATGAAACAACCAATGCAACCAAGCAAGCATCCCATCTACCGTTTGAATTCTCCACAAGTTCTCGTTTATGAACAACAAAAGAGAACTACTGAAAGGAAACTCCCATGACAACTTAGAAACAGATCCAATGAATGATATGGATGCTCTATCCATCTCCAAAAACACTGCATAAGGATCATGAAATTCGAGCACACTGGAACTTAGCTTACCCAATTGATTACTTCTCTTCTCCTCATACCAGGAATGCAAATGTTGATCTGAGCCTTGTGACGAGACCTCTGCTAAAAATGAGAAAGAAACCGGCTGCCGGATCAAGTTCATATCAACACATGTTTCAAGCTCACATGTAATCAATGGAGAAAGACTTTGACTGCAAAACTCATCCAAAACATCAGCTATTGGATCATGAAAAACTTGAAAAGACTACTGCAATGTATCCATTGAAAATGTATGAAGATTTTGCCTTATAAACTGGAATGCTTCGAAAGAAAAGGGTATAGAATCTTCCGGCATCATCAAATCATCTATTTCCTCTTCCACAGCTTCATCTATAATCTGCCATTCAAGTTCATTTGGTGGCTGCAAATCTGATGCTACAGGCTACTCAAGAATTTTGTCATATGTCTCATCCTCAACCTTAAATGATTTACTATACAATCTATCCTTCAAAAACTGAAATGATTCGAAACAAAAAGGTAGGGAACCTTCTTGCATCATTTGATCCAATATGTCAACTTCCATACCTTCATCTGCAACTTGACAATCAATGGCTTTCGGAGGTTGCAAATTTGAATATGAGAAGTCTTGAACAAAATTTTCATTGCCCTCAAGATGATCTAAATCAAGACTAGTTGACATTTGATTTCTGATTGTATGGTAGTTATCTCTGATGAACTGACATGAATCAAAACAAAAAGGCAAAGATCCTTCACTTACTTCAAAATTTGCTGCACTTTCCTCATTACTGTCATAGCTGATATGTGATGGTTGAACATTGTATTCAAGCTGCTGAAAATGAACTTTTTCCTCCCACCAACTAGCTGCTGATTTGTCTGTAAGATTAGCTTCTTTTTGGAGAACATAATCATCATCATACTGATCATAATGAGGCAAATCATTACTATAAAACACATCATCAAGCATGCATGTCATATCAACAACTCTCTCTTCTTCACAATGATCTATAAAACAGTCATTATCAGATCTATGACAACTAGGATAAGAAACCAAATATTTTGGAGCAGCAACTTGTTCTTCTTCAATCAGCGAGCCATGAGCTAGAACATAATCATCATTACTTGCGTTGATCTTGTCCATCATCTTCTCCACTACACTTACCAAACTATCAAGCTTTATCTCTAGAGATGTTGATTCGGCCGGATCTATGTTTTTCATCTCTTCTTCCTTCATCCTTGCCCTTCGGATCAGCAGATGCGCCTCTACATTCACTGCACTGTTTTGCATCTCGTGAAGTGTTGCAATATCCCTTTCTCTCAACTGAAACTCCATCTCCGGATCAAAAGCACCCGGATAGTGCAAGAGAGCAGATCTAGGAGCAGGCCTTATATCAACTGGGATTGAATAATAAACTTGGTTAAATCTGGCCGAAAACTGTTGTACTGTCTCCCCTGGCAATCTTTTCAGCTGGTTATACTCTTCTACAATCAAGAAAAGGTTTTTTCCGATCATCCACCTGTCGAGAAAAACTTTGACGAACTGCTGGAAATCTGAGATGCTTGCATCAGGCAGGCTTTTGAACCAACTCTTCACTTTGGCTTGCAAAGAAAGAGCAAAATGCCTAATACTAACATCGTCATCATCAACTTCAAAAAGATCTAGAAAATTCTCAACATTCTACACATGTTGCTCAGCGTTGACATTCTTACATTCACCATCAAACCTCGGCAAGTATAGATCATAGTTTTTGGGGAAAGCATGAAGAACAGAAGGTAAAACAAGAGGTTTATACCGATCTGGAATTTTACAAGGTGTAGAGGTATGTACAGCGTATAGAATCAGATTTGGTCGCTTGAGATTCATCACAAAATTCAGAAAAAGGATCTTGATCAAGCTCAAAGGTATGCAAATCTTTGGAATTCACGATCTTCAAAGGGAAAGAATCAATGGCAGGACGAGGATCTTTTCTCAAGCATAATATACTTTGCAAAGCCTTCTTTACATTCTTGGAAAAAGAGAATAAATAATTTATGACAAAGAACAAAATGTCTTGGATGAAATTCCAACTTGAATACCTGATATTTCCATGTTGTTCTTTCATGTTTCTGCTGGTCGGGATCATCCTCCAGTGGAGTCTTTGGATCTGATCTCGAAACTGATATGGAGTCGCCAAGTGAATGATTTCAGCCTTTCAAGTGTCTGATCATTGTTCACCATCAACAATCAGATCTGAACTTGATACATGTACTGGGGTAAAGTGTCAATGAAGCACTATGTTCACAAGCTCACGGAGATCGACTGAAGC
>APFE030372651.1:0-15884 GCA_000404065.3 Pinus taeda
TCAAATTTTGCAGGGAGGCTTAGACACATGAATTCTCCAATACACATAAATTGTTTTGGGAAATTCCACCCGGAGGCAATTTTATTAAAATAATCAATTATTTTTAATGGGACCCTAAGTCTAAACTTATGAAATCAAAATAATTAATTGGTATTAATCTAAACTGTGGGTGTAACTTCTAGAAGAAGGCGGAGATCAAGTCAATATGATCCTAGCCTTTGATTAGAATCTAATCTGGGCCATTAATTGATCAACGAGAGGATTATAAGACAAGGCTTGATGGGCACTTGGAGAACACACCAAGAGAGATCAATAAGATCAAATTTCTCAGAGAGGGCAGTGCAAAAGTTGTTAGAGGAGTGATCGAAGAGATCTCTTGCAGTGAGGGGCAGTGAGTATCCAAAAGAAGGAAGTTTTCCTAGGTTGGAGAGTACGAGGCAAAGAGGGAAGAATGACATCCACAGAGAAGAAGACACTGGCCCATGTGGAGATGATGCAGTGGCAGTGCAGGCTTGAGAGGGAGATCAAATTCCTACTGAGGAAATCGAGTTTCAAAAGTTGGGAGCCGGGGTGTGAGACTGGGAGGAAAAGATTCAGATTTTCCAGTCAGTAGAGGGTCTGGAGAAGGAGCAACATGATACCTAGTAGGGGTGACACAGGGATTGTGTGAGGCTTATGCAGTTCTGCGAATAAGCTATGCAGAGGGTATGCAGAGGCTCTAGTTCAACGTGATTAGACTTAGATTCTCCCAGTGACAGGTTGAGAGAACTTCACCATTCATTTTATCTAGTTTCTCTCTGTATCAGATTGCTAGTTGAGCATCCACGAATTGTACTCAGATTTACTACTACATAATAATAAAACCCTCAGATCTACTACACCGTTTTTCCCACATTGGGTTTTTTCGGGGACATTTGTCCAAAATAACAATGTTTTTGTGTTCTATTTTCTTTCTTGCTCAATCTCTTGTTTCCGCATATAAATTAATTAAGTGAAGGTGGTAGTGCATGTATTTCAATATTTGTCATAGGAAACTGCAAATAACTTGTTCATGTAAATCTGACAAGTAGGAGAAATATCATCAGTTGCTACAGTAGGGATTTCAGTTTAGGAATTTTCACAAACTAATTAATATTTGAATTTCATTGTAAACACCTTTTGTTTTCCAATATTTTGGTTTAGGTAAAGTGAAAAGAAAATTTTGTTTTGTAAATATCCAATGGTGTCCCCGGCCCTTCCTCCCTCCCTTTTTTTCTTTTAAATTGTGTATTTTTTAAGGAATTGATTATTTTTTTATTTTTCTCTGTAACAACTAATTCTATTAACTGTAAATCAAAACATTTTTACATATAGCGGAGGCTGCAAGGGCGGGAGCCCGAGAGCCTTCATCATTACAGAACTGCCCCATAGCTATGAGAACTGGGGGAAAACAAAAACATATAGCCAACTAAATTGGCATTACAATTGGACATAGACTGGTATACAAGAAGAGAAACAGATGAGCAAAACTGATGGCAAATGTCCAGGAGGAGAACGGACGCTTCGTCGGTGGGAGACCATAACCTGAAGTTGATGCCGTCAAGCCGAACCATGACCAAAATGTCTTGGTATTGCCCTCTGAGCACCCACCAAAGAACAAAAAGAGGCAAACCGTAGCGCATGTTAATCATTTTCGTCTGCTTCCCCATGAGTCTCCTCGGCATCCTGACACCCGTCATCATGACTGAGAGGCTCCTTGCTTTCCATCACCTTGTCGAGGTCCGTTGTTCCTGCATCTGTCTCCGCTTCAATTGGGTCACTGTCAACCAGGGGAGGGATAACAGGGGGCAAATTAACCTGCAGACCAGGCTCAATCTCCCGCTTGATACCCATAGAATCCTCGACCGAGGAGCGCTCACTGCTGTGAGAGGGGTTGGGCACAATGCAGGAAAGAGGGGCAACTTGGTTTTCTTCTTCCGTCATGAGAATGGTGATCTGAGCAGAAATCAAAGGCCTATTCAAATTGCTCTGGAATTTAAAATGGGTAGATTGAAAGGCACTATTGGGAATCGGCTTGTGAGGAGGATTGCTGGGGGAAAGGTCCTCAGGAGAGGAAGAGAGGTTGATGGGAGAAAGTGTTGGGTTGGCACGAGGATTGACTGAGGGCCGCTTGCCACTGCCAGGGCAGTCACCCGAGCGAATCCGCTTCCTATGGCGCTTCATTTTACCAACCCATGGAACAGAAATAGAAAAATCAAAGGAACAGAGCCTAAAACCAGAGGAATGACCCAATTGAACCCGAGGCCCGTAAGTGCAGACAATTGAAGCCCGATACCGAGAAGCAACACAGACAAAACTGATATTACAGATAACATACCACTTACCCCAAGCCCCTGAACTAATACCCCTGTGGAGCACGCAGGTGAATTCGAGGTGCTGCAAATTCAAACCCGAGCGAGCCTGAATCTTGCCTCTGAAGACTGGCGCGTTCACAGCTTCACACCATAACTGAAAACCAAACCTAGAACCAGAGACCTGAACGCTGGAGGTGGAATGAACGTATGGAAATGCCATGTATTTAACCATCAACAGGCAGCTTCGAAGCGCGTCCGGCATTAATGTCGTTGGCCTGCCCTGTCCTGCAACCATAAAAACATTCCTTCTGCGAGCGATTGTGATCTAGGACGCCACGCTGCTTTGCAGGTGGCAGTACCTAGGTTCTTTATGTTGCATGAAAACCATTTAATGCCGAAACGTCACCTGGATCCGGGAAGGAATTGATTATTATTCTCCACGCATATTCAAAATTTAGTAAATAAATGTGTATAAATTTTAGAACAAAATGAATTTTAAAATATAATATGGAATAAAAAATGGGCAATAATATGTTATTGTATAGAGGATTCAATGATGAATCCATTACCATCAGGGCTGCCATTTAATGTGGAATAGATGAAGGAGTTTCACACCTTTAAATTTTTAGTTGCAAAAGAATATGGTAGAAAGGGTAAAGGATGCATAACTTTTAAACCCTCAGTCGAGGATCTATTGTAACTTAGCTAACAACACAAACACAATTGGGTAAACATATATTGTATATTTTTAGAACACAATAACATAAAAAAATAAGTATGCAAAGAAAAATGAATAATTATATGGCATTGGATAAATGATCAGGTGGTGAATTGCATCAAGTTTTCTACCTAACATGGAATAAACAAAGATATTTCACCCACTAGAAGATTTAGATGTGAAAAAAACTTATAGAAAAGGGGAAGGATCAATAACTTTTAAACCCTTGATCAAGGAGTTGTTATAACTTAGCCGATAACATAAATAACATGATCTATGCTATAAAAAAGAAAAATGCATAAAAATGTACTTGTAGACTCTACACATAGTTCACAAACTTTATACAAAACTTCTGAGAAAATAGTTAGTATGAGTATATTTCAAAACAATTAATGGGGAATGGGAAAAAAGGCTTTGATAAATGAGTTATGTTATCCTAAAGCACCTTTAACTAAAAAGAGATTGGGAAAAAACTTCCATAAATCGTTAAATATTTAGAACATCCAACCTAATATAATCTAAATGAAAATAAAATATTTAAATTCTTATAGAGTGATGAGAATATCAAATGTAAAACAAAACATGCTATTATAAAATCACTATCTATCAATTGTAGACTTTTTATCATTCTTCCTAACCTAACAAAGTTGTAAGTGTTAAGTAAAACAATGCAATTTATAAACTAAGATCTAACTTGTGTTACTTGCATAGTTAACCTAACAAATGAAATCTTTCAAAAACTCATTGGGTGAAAAAAAACTTTTAATCTATGCATTTACAAAAAAGTTGAAAATAAATCTCATTTTCATATAAGATAACAAATATTAAATGTGCTTATAATTATATCTACAATTAAGATTTGACTCATGAAATTCTTAAATCAAGAAAACCAACCTAAGTTCGAAGAATATTGTGAATCTCACATCTAAACAAATGTCTAAATATATAATAACTCAAAGATTTTAAGTTTCTCAATTTTTTTTTACTTTCACTTTATCTAGGTCCTATACTCCAACTTTTTAGAATGAGCATTAAAAAACATCATCATCATTGACATTTTCATCATCATAAAATTGAAAATGGCCGATATTAAAAAAAAAAAAATATCAACTTACACGATGCCTCAATTAAGGAAATCAATATAATAAATTTATTAGAGATATAACTACTATATTTATTATAATATACTACTATTTGCATTACTTGGATTCCAATTTAGAAATATTTTAACGGATGATCACAAGTCCATTGTAGATAGGAGTTGTCTATAATGCGACTTTTTGGAGATTCCGGTGACGGAATCCGACGGAAGAAATGAGGTTAAATATTGATTTTTAGCAGTTAAAATGATTTTTTAACTACATATTTGGATTCAGCGCCTGAAAAACCCCTGGGAGCCATCGATTGTGCAGAAACTAGCTATCAAACATGGGATTCCAATGAATTGCTGCCGGATTTTGACCGGAAAAATCCGCCGAAAAGACTTTCAATAAAAGTCGCGTTATAGACTACTGCTTGTAGATAATCTTTCTTAAATTTGTTTTTTTAATAATTCATAAAATTCTTTAATGATTTTTAATAATTATTTAAATCATTATAATAAATATGTATTTTAATTTAAATGGTGGTTAAAAATTTTATTATCAATCATTTCATTTATTATTAAAAATATTTTAATAATATTTTTTAAATAAATTTTAATTATTTAATAAAAGTTATATAGATTCAAACAGTTCTCGAAATAAATTTAATTATTTAAATAAAATCATTTGAATTCAAGTTGCATATCGAAAATCCTCGAGATAATTTCGAACTTGACATCTAGTCAAATCCTCTAGGTTCCGTATGGTTTCACTTATTTTATAAACCATATTTTAGATTAAAAAATTGATGAATATGAAGCCCATGGCTTATGATTTATTGGAAAGAGTATTTCACCATACACTCGGAATTTTTTTTTTTTTATGGCAAAATATTCTTCACTACATTTGGAAAAAGGGTTTACCTAAGAAAATATTCTCCCTTCATTTTTAGGAAATTTCGATCATATAAAAAAGTTTAGTATATATTGTATTATTTTTTGTTTTAAAAATAATTATGTATATCGCTGTACACTCTTTTCATTGTTAAGGATACATTTAATTGTTTGTAGTGAAAGGTGGAGCATCTATCTTAAATGCTGGTCATTTTATAAAAATATAAAATTCCAAAAACATATATTTTAATAGTTGAAAATTGGCATACTCAAATTTAATATAAATAATTATTAATTTATCAAGTATATTTATTTTGAATAAAATGATATCTTATTATTATTAATTATTTATTTTAAAGTTATGGTTAGTACATTAAATTAGTGTATGAGATTTTTTTTTATCTGTAAAATAAAAGGATTCATTTCCATCTAACAATTTTGATTACTAAGTTTAGCAAACAATATATATCTACATCTTTTAATTTGAATCATATAAATAAAATTTAAGAAAAAATAATATACTTAATCTTAAACTTACTCAAATTAATTTATAAAAAAAACTTAAATAATTTATTAATATTAAATTTATTAATATACATATATTTATGTAATTATTTTTTGAAATATTGGTTAGGTAAGACTAGTAAATAAATATATCACTTTAATATATTTCATTACTAAAATAAGTTAGTAAATAAGTTAGTAAAGTTATATATTTATACAGAGGAAAAGGTATTTTATTACTAAAAGTAAGTTATTAAAGTGATATATTCATAAAAGTAAGCTATTAAAGTTATTAAAGTGATATATTCATATATATTTGTCAAACTTCCAATCTTCTTGACTTTTTAAGTTAGCCCAACTATAGTGATTTTGGTGCGCTTCTTTCCTTTCTTTTTGAGTATAGAAATGATATTCTAAAGAATTACAATTAGATTCTTCTTCTTCTTAAGGTTGGTAGACCACATTGGTCTTAGTGGACATTAATCATCATCACCATCATCATTAAATTGAAATTTAAAAATATATTAATCTTCAAATACTATTTATTATATTAATAATGAAAATATTATTATTATTAAAAATATAATTATAGTATTTAAATTAACTAATATTAGTAAATAATAATATTATTAAAATTAATAGTAATTATTAAATAAAAAATTTAAATTAATTTTAGTAAACAATAATATTATTATTGCTATTATTATTAAATTGAATTTTAAAAATATTTTTTGATCTATCAAGAATTTAGACTTCTTGTTATCTATGAATATTAAGAAATATTTCGGTAAAATTCACATAAAAGACTTTCAATCTATGTAAAAAGACTTTCAGTCCGATAGTGTTTTGAACCAACTAGTGTGGTTCATTTAAGACAATTGAGGAACGCAAAACCTTGGCATCAAATTAAATAGATGAAAATAAATAATTTACTTGCAATTAATATAACAACTAATTTGTTAAAAAATTATTAATAATTTTTATAATTATTTAAATATTTTATTTTAATTATTTAATTTTAAATACTATTTATTAATAAGAATAATGAAAAAAAAATATTACTGAAAATAAATAATATAAATTATAATATCAGTAAAGAATTAAATTACTATTGAAAAAGGTCGGGGAGTCGGAGGGAATCCTCTAACGAACTGTCGGATTAGACTGAGTCTCACTTCCACTAGTCGAGGTCGGAAAACTGTCCATTCTTTTCTTTTTATTAAATACGCCAAGAGCCCGACTTTAACTTTGACAACTATTTCATGTTATTGTATAGAGGATTCAATGATGAATCCATTACCATGAGGACTGCCATTTAATGTGGAATAGATGAAGGAGTTTCACTCCTTTAAATTTTTAGTTGCAAAAGAATAAGGTAGAAAGGGTGAAGGATTCATAACTTTTAAATCCTCAGTGGAGAATTTATTGTAACTTAGCTAACAACACAAATACAATTGGGTAAACATATATTGTATATTTTTAGAACAAAATAACATAAAAATAAGTATGCAAATAAAAATGAATAATTATATGGTATTGGATAAATGATTAGGTGGTGAATTGCATCATATTTTCTACTTAACATGGAATAAACAAAGATATTTCACCTACTAGAAGATTTAGATGTGAAAAAAACTTATAGAAAAAGGGAAGGATCAATAACTTTTAAACCCTTGATCAAGGAGTTGTTATAACTTAGCCAATAACATAAATAACATGATTTATGCTATAAAAAAGAAATTTGCATAAAAATGTACTTGTAGACTCTACACATAGTTCACAAACTTTATACAAAACTTCTCAGAAAATAGTTAGTATGAGTATATTTCAAAAAATTAATGGGGAATGGGAAAAAAGGCTTTGATAAATGAGTTGTGTTATCCTAAAGCACCTTTAACTAAAAAGAGATTGGGAAAAAAATTCCATAAAGCGTTAAATATTTAGAACATCCAATCTAATATAATCTAAATGAAAATAAAATATTTAAATTCTTATAGAGTGATGAGAATATCAAATGTAAAACAAAACATGCTATTATAAAATCACTATCAATTGTAGGCTTTCTATCATTCTTCCTAACCTAACAAAGTTGTAAGTGTTGAGTAAAACAAGGCAATTTATAAACTAAGATCTAACTTGCGTTACTTGCACAGATAACTTAATAAATGAAATCTTTCAAAAACTCATTAGGTGAAAGAAAAACTTTTAATCTATGCATTTACAAAAAATTGAAAATAAATCTCATTTTCATAAAAGATTCCCTTTATATAACAAATATTAAATCTGCTTATAATTATATTTACCATTACGATTTGACTCATGAAATTCCTAAATCAAGACAACCAACCTAAACTTGAAGAATATTGTGAATCTCACATCTAAACAAATGTCTAAATAAATAACAATTTTTTTTTTCACTTTCACTTTATCTAGGTCCTATACTCCAACTTTTTAGAATGAGCATTAAAAAAACATTATCATCATTAGAATTTTCACAATCATAAAATTGAAATATGGCCCATATTAAACAAAAAAAAAAAAATATCTAAACTTACACGATGCTCCAATTAAGGAAAATCATATAAATACAATATTACTTAGAAAATATAACTACTATATATTTATTATAATATATTCTACTATTTGCATACCTTGGATTCCAATTTTAGAAAGTATTTTAACAGGATGATCACAAGTCCATTGCTAGATATCTTAGAAATCCTTGTTTTTTATTAACTTCATAAATTCTTTTAATGATTTCAATAATTATTTAAAATATTATTAAATATGTATTTTATTTAAAATGGTGTTAAAATTTTATTATATGTATTAATTTATATTTTAATTATTAAATTATTTATAATAAATATTATACATCACAATCCACACTCAAAAAATTTTTTAAAATAAATTTAATTATTTAATAAAGTTACATAGAAACAGTTCTCGTAAATAAATTTAATTATTTTATTTTTTGAACTTGACATCTAGTCAAATCCTCTAGGTTCCGTATTGTTTCACTTATTTTATAAACCATATTTTAGAATAAAAAATTGATGGATATGAAGTCCATGGCTTGTGATCATGATTTATTGGAAAGGGTATTTCACCATACACTTAGAAAAAAAAAAAATTATGGCAAAATATTCTTCACTACATTTGGAAAAAGGGTTTACCTAAGAAAATATTCTTCCTTCATTTTTAGGAAACTTCGATCATATAAAAAAGTTTAGTATATATTGTATTATTTTTTGTTTTGAAAATAATTATGTATATCGCTGTACACTCTTTTAATTGTTAAGGATACATTTAATTGTTTGTAATGAAAGGTGGAGCATCTATCATAAATGCTGGTCATTTTATAAAAATATAAAAGTCCAAAAACATGGTTGAAAATTGGCATACTCAAATTTAATATAAATAATTAAAAAAATAATAGATAGATATCGAGTATTATTTTATTTTGAATAAAATGATATCTTATTATTATTATTTATTTATTTAAAAAGATTAATGGTTAACGTACATTAAATTAGTGTATGAGATTTTTTTAATATTTAGTAAAATAAGAGATTATTTTCCACGTAAACAATTTTTGATTACTAAGTTTTACAAAAACTTATATACTCTACATCTTTAGTCTCGAACATAGTAATTTTTTAAGAAAAATATACTCTATCATTAACTTACTCAAATTAAATTTATAAAAAACTTAAATATAATTTATTATATTATATTTTATTAAACTTATTCAAAATTATTTATAAAAAACTTAAATAATTTAATATTATTAATTTTATTAAATATACATATATTTAATGGTATTTATTTTTGAAAATTTAGTAGGTAAGACCATATATAAATGTACACTTTAATATATTTGCATATACTAAAATAAGTTAGTAAAGTTATATATTATACAGAGGAAAAAGTTTTCATTAACTCAAAGTAAGTTATTAAAGTAATATATTCCTATATATACAGGAAAAAGTGAAGAGCATTTCAAATTTATTTCATTACTAAAATAAGTTAATAAAATTATATATTTATACAGAGGACAAGGTATTTCATTACTAAAAGTAAGTTATTAAAGTGATATATTCATAAAAGTAAGCTATTATAAGTGATATATTCACATATATAATAGTAACAACGGAAAAAGCGAAGGGACATTTAAAATTTAATGTTATAAATGCAGTATTTGAAATGGGTTATATTATATAAAATTAAATGCGGGAGATTTGTTTATATATTATATGAATATATAATGAGAATGAGATACGGAGAAGTATTCTATTCTCTATCTTAAAATTATTTTAAAATAGAAGTTGTTATTGAAAAATGATAAGATAAGAATTTAAAATTTAATATAAATAAAATAAAAAGGTAAATTGTTTATTAATAATTATAATAAAGTATGGGTTGAATTAAAATACTGATAATTTTTAAGTAATTGTTTTTTATTAATTTAAGAAATTAATTAAATTATATATTATTTTTTTCTGATGATAATTTTGAAGTGAAATTTTTCTCACATTTGTGGGTGGTAATTTTAGTAAATTTTGTAGGTGACAACTCTAGTAAATTTGTGCACATAGATTAGTATATTTTACCCAAGGGAGATTGAGATAATCACATATTAGAGGGGAATAAGAAAAATGCATAGTAATGTTAGCAACAACCTATTGTTAAGTACCTTGTGGTCTAAGGGTTACTCAATGATTGTTTTTCCTCATTTTCTTAGGTTTGATTCCAAGAGGAATGGTGCCATAGGATGCTACCATTGATATTTAATCTGGGAAACCTTAGAGTGATATGTTCCAAAAGTGAAAAATAGACAAATAGATCTAAGTTTATAAATGGATAAAATCAACCAATTCTAAAGATTTTCTCCAAAAAAAGTAGTATCTATGATTCTATATAATTCTATCTTATTGGTAAAAACTTTGACAACTATGAAAATTTATCTAATTTTGGTCCATTTCAAAACAACCTAAATCATTGGAAAGAAACTTTATTTAAAGTCCGTAAGGAAAAAAATAAATAAATAAGAGAGTTACTCATCACCCAAAAAAAAAATTCACTTACTAACTTTCTCTCTCACATATGCATTGACACACATAATAAATCTCTACGAAGTACATAAAATATTATTTATGAATAGTTTATTGATAAAAATATCATCAAATACAAGTAGAAATTATTACATTTTTAGCATATACTATTTAGGCTACCTAAGGGTTGTTTAGTTAAAATAAGTTCCATTTTTTTTTTTATAAACGGTTAAAACTTGGGAAAAGTCATATGAGGTTATATTATGATGAAAACCTAAAATTGAAAATGTAAAATAAAATATGACAGTTCATATAGAATGATGAAAATATCAAAGGAAAAAAGAAAATTATGTTATTATAAAAGAACTAATAATCTTAGGCTTAATCATCCTTTCTCCCCTGAAAAAATCACAAGAAAAAAGTAAAATAAAAGTAAGAACTAACTTACATGAGGTGTCTAGAAAAACACACAAATGAAATCTTTAGCAAATTCCTGGGGAAAAAGGAATTTTTGATTTATGCATTTTAGAAGAAATCTAAGGTTGAAGTTTTTTTAAGATGTCCATTCACACAATATTAATATATATATATATATATATTATATTATATATATTATATATATAATATAATTGGCAAATTGGTTAATGAAACTTAGATGGGTAACAACTAAATAAGTTATGGTTTTTATAAGAATGTGAAATTCACACCTAAGAAATCTCTAAATAATTAGTTTTAGATTTTAATTGTATAACGTTTTCTTTGTTAGTTTTTCTTTGACTAGGTTTTTATAGAAACAATTTCTATAAAGAAAAACATAGCCATTGTCATCATTAATATAATTGAAAATGGACATGCCAAAATAATCTAACTATATGTTTGCAAAATAAAAGGTTTCCTATTATTTTAGACAACAATTTTTTTCATTATATTAATTAAAAACTTATTAAGATTGATAGAGACAACTAGCCACTACTTTACGTCAAGAATATACCTAATAATATATAATTTTTTAATTTATTTGATAAATTTGCATAAAGTATATTTTACATTTTTACACAATTTATAATTCATCAAAACTAAATAGAGCCAATAAAACTTCTCTCTATTCTTTTTATCATAATAAAAAAATGTTACCATAAACCAATTACTTTCTTACCATTTTTCTTAAGATCTATTACATAAAAATTGGCATTGATGATATAATCATTGTTTTCTATATAAAGGTGATTACCATTCATTGAAGCCAAATTTGGCTTATAGTTTTTTTTCTCTTTTCAAGAAAAACGTCATGAAATATTCTCCTCAAATAATCAAAAATATCTTAATGGAAGGTAGCTCAACCACTAAACATAATAACACTTGATAACCCAAATAATTTAGCCAAGCCTCATAAAGGACTCTGCTTTAAAATAATCTATTCAAACTAATTTAATTAACTAACTAGGCTTGAGACATTGATTTGCACATATATTATTATGAAAATGATTATTATATATATACATTTGAAAATTCAACGTTTTCAATTTACTATTTTTTTCTTCATTCAATTATATACTTTGGAATTATTGAAAAGCCTTCCATCTAAGAATATAAATAAATACAAATACATTACAGTTTTTTTATGGATTTTTTAAGTTTTTAAAATAACTTGGTCAGATTCCTCCCTCTTCCCCAAAATAATTGGATGAAGGGTGTTTCAAGTTTCAACCGCTAACAACAATAACAACTTGTAACCCTATGGGACTTGAAATAATTTTAACATGTGGTCTATGACATCTCCATTAGCAACATGCTTTGGTTAGATGGTTCAAGTAATTGATTTAACCCTTGAAGTTTTGTGTGTGTGAGATAATGGGTTAGGTCAATTGGTTTGAACTAATCAATTTAAAGGTGGAGTTAATTGGGAGGTTACATGTTCAAGTATGGTAGAGTTCCTCTAGGTGAATTTTACCACATTAATTATTTGAATCAACCTGTTTCAAGGAAGAGTCTATTGAGAGGTCACGGGTTCAAATTTTGGTTATTACAAGGATATTCATCTATGCTAGGAGAACATGTTATAATTTAAGGAGATTTAACCTAAAAAAATTTAGGGACCTACAAGGTTGGAACAAAGTTGGGAACATGAGTGTCTATAGAGGTGTTATAATTGATAGGCTCAATAAACATTAGGGGATTGAGAGCTCAACAGATAACTTGAGTGTCTACCTAGAAATTAAGGTCTTTCAAAATAAAATATTTTAATATAGAAGAATCAAAGAGGATTTAAATAAAGGAGCATAAGGGTGAAAATACACAAATGAGTGACCTCAAGGTGTGAAATAATGTTGTACTTAACTCATATATAACTATCAAACCATTTCTTTTAAGTATGTGTCACAAGTTTTCTTTATAGTGGTTCCATATGTTCTGAGGCCCAAAATAACCCTCTATCACGTGACTTATAGATATAGAATGATGATATATTAAAGGATTTGATTATTTTGTTAGTACCAAGAGATAAAAAAAGGTTTAAGTGGTTTGGCTCAAGTTGAATCCATAAAGTTCAAAATGTTTTTGGGCATATATGGACTTCGTTGGTTTAAGTGGTTTGACTCATGTTGACCCTAGTTGGGGGATTTTCACACCTAACTAGAGGCATGGAATTAAAGAATGCCCAAACTAGGAGGCATAGGGGTAAAAATGAGTCAAACTAGTGACCAAGGGGGACATGGACCTAAGGAATTGGCCCAAGAATTAAACACCCTAGTGAGGTCCCATGTCTAGGCTAGGATGAAACTCCAAGAAGGTGGTCCATCACATTATAACTTTAGTTGGGAGGTATCATATCATTTCGGGATGGTCATGCATGAACATAACATAGGAGTTCACCACACAAGGACCCTCTTTATGGGTAGGTGTATGTGGCTACCTAAATGAGAATCCTATATAATACAAAGGGATGATTCCCAAAATTCATGGATGGAAAACTTAGTAAACCTACCTGTTACAGGTCTATTTGGGCGCATCACTCCCGATGATCAGATCAGTACAATTAGGTCTCATCAAACCCTAATTTAGTTGTTACATGCCCTAGACAAGTCATCAAATTGAATGCTTCCATCCAAGAAAGTTTCCTAGCTTGAAACCCTGTTGAAATGCCTCCTTGGGACACCAGCGCAGCCTTAGTCAGGGGTAACTGCGCTGCAGAGCAGGTAGGCCCATTCAGGCTTGCACTGCAATGCACTTAGGCCCTCTTTGACCTGCGTTGGCTGAGAATGAGCGAAAATAATATTAGATTCTGGGAATATTCTGTTATTCTAGAGCATTCTAGAAGGATGCCCAGCTCTTATCCCATCCTATGAGGTCAACTTTGAATAGGCTATGGATCAATTACCCCTGTATCCTCTCATCCCTTTCTCCATGGAAACTAACTTCAATTTTGGAGAGCCATTCAAAGCCCAATTTATGACATAACCACCTGTATTTCCTTATAAATTGACCACTCATCATAATGATCAAAGAGGCTGAAATTGAAGATTGTAGAGAAATACTGTTGGTTTGAGATTTGAGTTCATCTCAAGTAATTTTATGCTGTTGGATTGATGTGCTTTTGGTGTGATGAGGTTTTGGACTGAAATTGGATGAGTGACATGGGATCGAAACTGCTTTGGGTGTAACTCTTCCTTCTACATCAATAAATTTTTTTGTTCCTTTTCCCATATTCTTGTTCATATCCATGATGATTATATGCTTAAATGTTGTCGATTCCATTTATTTATAGTAGATAGATTATATACTTTGATCATTGTCGTCTTCTATTTCTATTGACAAGTACCAATTGAGCAAATTCAGTTTGAGTGGGAGCGATGGGAGCAATTCAAAGGAGATCAAGGAAGTGAAAGTTCACAAGTAAGTTCCTTCATCTCATCTATCTATTATAGGAAAAGGTTAAACCACTTTCTTTCTATTTTTATAAGTGTAACTACCCACTTAGGGAAAATGTGTTTATCCGTAGATACAAATTCCATATAACACTACTAACATCTAGACTAATGTCCTTACCCAAGGGGATTTCAATCGCAAATATTTTTTCATAAAACTATCCAAATGCCTAATAACATTGCAACAACCCATTGATCTAACCCCTTGGACCTTTTTTTCAAAAGGAAAATCTCATGAAGAAAACCAAGAGATGATTCCCCACATCTTTAGATGGTGTCCCTAGAAAACGTATTGGCATATATTTGTGTTCTTCACTAAGAGGAATTCAAACCAAGAACCCACTAGCATGGAACTATCCAAATATCAAACAACATTGAAAACAACTAGTTGAGCTAACCCCTTAGGAGAATATGTGTGCGTGTGTGTGTCCATTGAGTTGTGGTCTAGCAACAATTTTGTTGGTTGTTATGAAGATGCCTTGTGTTCAAACATTTATAACCATGCTCCATAGCATTTGCAAAGTGTCTCCATTTATTAAAACTATATCATAGCACCAACTTTAATCAAATACCATTTTTTATAACCCACCAATAACTATACTTCTTCCTTATCACACAACCCTGCACCTTAATACCTACAACATACTAACTTTATTTTTCATTATTATTATTATTATTATTATTATTAATTATTTTTTTTTTTTTTTTTTTTTTTTTTTTTTTAATGAATGAACAAGGTAAATATTGGTCAAAAAGGTGAAGTCCCCATGAGCATGTGTGGTGGTTTTCTCATTATGGAATTTCCGTAATAAAATGAGAGTCATATGTTGCATAAACCATGTTTCTACCAAATAATAGCTTTTAGACATCATGCCCATATTGTAACCCTTTAAGGTTGAGTGCGCACCCCCTTACACACACATATATTTCCAGGGAAAACTTGATGGGGTAAAATCCTCTTATTTAAAATATTTAGAAGAAGAATGGCTTACTTGCTAGCCACTATAAAAGCTAATAACCAGAAGGGGCTTCATTGAATTTGAACCTAGGACATATGGCCTTCCCATTGACAACATCTGCTAAAAAAATGGTTCAACCAATTGAGTTAACTTTTAGAGACATGCCAACACGAACACACACACAAATAAAATCTCATTGGAAACAAAAGGAATGATTCCTCGCATTTGTGGATGAAATTGCTAGTAAACCCATTGACATAGACTAGTGTATCTCACCCAGGGGATTTAAAAAATTCTCAAAATTGGTAAAAACCTATTAAGTTGACTAGGGATACACCAAAAAATGTTTCTCTTTTATGTACTTGTTATCTTGGCAATTTTGTATGGTTGTGAACTCTATGTTTGTAGTATTCCTAGG
>APFE030372664.1:0-14427 GCA_000404065.3 Pinus taeda
AGCTGCGCTACCCAGGGAGAAATTGCGCAAGTCAACCAGAAAGTGACCATTAAGGTCACTGTTCATAAAAAATACGGAAGAAGTGAGGCTAGATGGAGCGGTTGGCCGGCATTTAAGACAAATTTATGGCTTAGATCCTTGAAAATATGCCGCCAATCTGGCATTAATGAACTGATTATAGGGGAAACAGTCGGATTCGAATTCAAAATGCCCGATGAATCATAATTGGTTTTCCAGCAAGAAACACGTGGCATTTTGAGTATTTAGTTGTTGAGCTCTCAGACACCTGTAGACTCAATGTTCTTCGAGGCTCTCAAACAAACTCCTACATTTGTGAACTTTCCCGAGACGTCGCGAGCACTGATAGAGAGTGTTATGTCATCACCCCCAGAAGTTATCAATACAGAGCAAGTCGTATAAGAGCCAACACAAGAAATGGAAAAACAAGCAGAAGTAGCTGCCCCTGAAGTAGCTGCTCCGGAAGTGGCCGAATTATTGGCAGAAGTTCCTAAGTCACCAAGAACGCCAAGACTGAACCCAACCCCAACCAAGGAAGTTGGGAAGGAACAGGTGGATGCAGCACTACACAAGGAAGCAGTGTTGAAGGTGAGACTAAAGCCCTGGCTGGAGGAAGCTTACGCAGTCACAAGAAATATTGAAGGCAAGCTTGCGACTCTACAAGCGACACAACAAAAGCTTTAGGCTGACAGCGTAGGAGCAGTGACTGAGAAGACAGTGGAAGATGCGAAGCAGGTACAAACTCAGTGCACGACCGAGGTAGCGGTCATACTAGTTGAGCTAGATGGGCTTCGCGCAAAGATCTCTACACCTACTGAGTGACTCGAGGGCAAGTCGCGATGTTTGTGTTGGTGGCCTGTTAGAAGCAGGATCCCCCAAGGGCAGTTTTAGGGCTAAAAGCCCTTGTTTGAGTTAAATTTTGTAATAAAATGGTAAGTCTCCACATTTTGTGGTCAAGAAGCACAAAGGTGTTATGTGTCATAAAGGGTAGTCCACCCTTAGTTTTTTAAAGTAAATTCAGTTGTAAGAGATCCCATGGTCCATGAACCATGGGATTGTATAAAAGGAGCTAAGCTCTAAATAGTTTTATAAAGGACATAGAATGATTGATCATGTAAGAGAGTCGAAGCTCTAAAGTAAGAAATCTAAGTCTTGGGTTGTAGCATAGGTAGAGGCTCTGCAGTTGGTTGCGCAGAGGCCTAGGGTAGAAGTCCGCCGCTGAGTGTGTGGACCCCTGCAGTTGTGTTCCTAGGGTGGGCAGAGTTTGTAAACACTTGGAAGATATTAATAAAGAGAGATATTCTACAATTCCTTTATCTTTTTTCTGTTGATACATCTAGATATTTTATGTATGAATTTCCTTTATTGTGTTTATATGATGCGTGAATGACCGCAATTACATTTAAGAATAGAACGCAGTTACGAATATATGTTTAGTCAGTGTTAACTACAACTGTTTGATGAGATAAGCAAGTCACTTAGAGTAAATAGGGGAATCTGTACGACACACTACCATAGTGGCACGAAAGTATCTGAGCAGCAGGTTGGGGCTGCGCGAAGGTCGATCGTACCCTTTCACGGAGATATTGAAGTCTAGAATAGAGGAATTGTCTTGCAATCCCTAGAGTGAACTAACCTACGTGAAGGCAGGGATAGAGGGAATTAAACAACGTCACAACCATCTTAAGGTGAGGAAACTTGGTTCCAACATCCCCTCATACTGATTCGGGTGAGACTTCGGTCTGTGCTCTGCGGGCTGATGCCGAAAGGGCCAATAGTGTAGGGATTTGTTTGGCTAATTAATGTTGAACCTAGGTCAGGTCCCCTCAAGCCAACACGAAGACAAGATCAAAAGGATTCATGATAGGAGGGTAAAATTTGATAACTTTCAAATTGATGACCTTGTGTTGAAATGGGATGTGAGGAATGAAGAAAAGGGAAAACATGGAAAATTTGATAGTTTGTGGAAGGGGCTTTATAAAATTGAAGCTTCCTGTGGAACTAAGGCATATATGTTAAAATATCTAACAGGGGAATTACTTGTTGGAGACCCTCTTAATGGCAAGTTACTCAAGTATTACTTCACCTAAGTCCGGCTAGTTTAAACACATGATTCTATATATCATATTTATTTTTACTACGACATGTGTGGATGGATTCCATCAAAGATTAAAGCCCGTAGTGAAGGCCCTAAGTTTCTAATTCGTTTCCACCATATGTAATAAAGTTTTAGTTACTCAAGTCAAGGTTAGTTAGGTTATTTTTAGTTATGAATATTCAAATAAAGTTCCCAATAGTTAAGGCTACTAGTCTATGGTGTTCTTGGCACCTCGTTGGGAGTTTTTCATCCCAATTGGAGCCAATGTTAGGGCCCTATAATATAGGGATCAAAGTGTGTTTGTCTGACTATTCATTTTGGGTGTCTATTAGTCTATGAA
Organism: Pinus taeda; assembly: GCA_000404065.3. Lineage (NCBI taxonomy): Eukaryota > Viridiplantae > Streptophyta > Pinopsida > Pinales > Pinaceae > Pinus > Pinus taeda. Next base: position 2,457 of record APFE030372664.1, read on the forward strand.
TTCACCAAATATTATTGTCTAAGAGATATTTATGCAAAAGAGTTAAATTGGTCAAGTCATTGTAAATATGTGTGTCAAAGGAGGCCTATTAGTTTTGATTTGAATTGTAAGGTCCATGTGGGGCCATCATTTGAAATTAGTAATAATAGGGAAACAATGTCATTATGGGAAAATGTTGAGGTCATTGTCATAAGAGTCATATTAGGTTCATGCCAATCAGGTTTAAAGAATAGTTAATGGTGGGTGACATCAGCAAATGTACAATAGTCATCAGCAAATCTGGCATAGTCCTATTTGTGCTACACTCAACCTTTTTATCTTCTTAAAGTACCATTATTTCCAAAGGAGGAACGAATTTCTATTCAAATCTATCAAATTGCACGCAAGTTCATCCTTCAACCTTAAGTGATAGAAGTATCAGTGTGGACATGCCTTTCTTAAGGAGGAGGTACAAGATTCTTTCAATTTTCTCATCTAACTTTGGAAAATTTGGACAAATTGTTGGTGTTCAAGTCATGATTTTTGTTACACCAAAACCCATAGGTTTTAGTAAACAAACATATCTCCAGTGTTAACAGATCCTGAAAAGGTAGTTAAGCACTTGTCGTGAAACACGTGAGGATATATGTATTATTCAATGCCCAAAAATATCCCCCCAGTGCAAGCCAGGGGTGTTTTGAACTTGAGACCTTTGTCTGTGATACCACTTATTGGAATCATGATTGTCGTTCCACCAAAATTCGTAGGTGTTATTAAACAGAAAAATCCCCAAAATTGATGGAATCATCGTTAAGAGGCAGTTAAGCACATGTCATGAAACACACGAGGAGTGATAGATTATCTAATGCCCAACAGTTGGAGCATTTTAGGGTAGTGGCTATGATGGCCATGTACAATTTTATTCTTGAATATAGAGCTTAGCGTGATCCATTTCTTAGGATTTGGTAGTGGAGGCTAAGGGAACCAAGAAAGGGTGTTAATTTCAATGAAGAAGTTAGAATTCTAGCTTGTAAGAGGTGACTTGACAAACTTGGGTCAAACTCAAGTTTGCAAAGATAAATTTGGGTAGTGTCTAGGTTCATGACAAGAGGTATAAGAGTATATTTTTTGTTCTCTTCACTATTATCACTATGACAATGGGTGGTTTCAGAGCTAACTTGGTGACATTTTGGTTCTCTTCACCATTGTCACTATTGTTGCAAGTGGTTTCAAAGAAATTTCTTTGGACATGCCTATGTGTGAATTGGATAGTGCAGAAGAAGGGTAATGGAAGATCAACATGGAAGTTATGGCCACATAATTAGAACGTTTAGACTACAAGATTTATCACTTGTACCAAGCATATGTGGAGAAGTTAGACCAAATTAGTACAAATGATTAGTTATGGATTCAAAAATTTGTAAACTTTGATAAACCAAGTAGAAACTTGGATGTTATCTATAGTAGGATTATTTAGAAGGAATGTTTCCAAGGTTACAAACTCATTACAAGGAAGTTACTGTGTGGTTACTTGAATTACCAACATCTAGAGGTAAGACTATCATTTGTTTCCTTTGTTACCAAAATCATTTGATAATGGAATTTCCTCTGAGGAAGAAGTAGTAAGATGGAAGAACTCCAAGTACGAACAATTTTGAAGGCAAATCCAAGAGGCTTGGGAGTATCCGAAGTACAATATTGTTGAAGGATAATGTTGGATGTTCTAGGTTCCTTGATAGCAATTTTGGGCATGTTGTTGGAAGGAAGTTAGGGACACTGATTTGCTAGGGTAAATACCATAGTGGATATGGGGTCGAACCTTTTTATTACTATCAAAGGTGTGCTTAGTAGTTACCTACCATCTTCCATCAATTGATTGATGCCATAAGTGGTTTGTTGCATAGGCATAGGTAATAGAGCCTAAGGAACTTGTAGAAGTGTTAAGCTTGGTGAAATGAAAGATAAAGTAGGAATTGTTCTGTTAGAAATATCAAATTTGTAATGGAAACAAGCCATGTTCATCTCCACATTGAAACTAGGTTGGGTATATTATTGTTCATTATAAAGGATAAGGTAAGGAAGCACTAATACATCAATGCCTTGGAAATCTTTTTGAGATGTAGGAGGAAACTTGACAACATGAGGAAGAGGTGAAGACATTTCTTTGTGCGACCACAATAATAGTGCCAAAGAAAAATTACTTGGAGGAGAAAGGTAGTTTAGTTATGATTGGAAAAATGAAGAAAATGAAGGATTGGACCAAGATAACACATGAATTCAACTTAGACAGTGCAACCAAGAAATAAAACTGAGTTGATGAGGAATATGCTTCCTCCCCTTTGTATATGGGAACCTAGGATGAGACAAAGTGCTCCTTGGGAAGTTTGAGGATGATTGCCAATATGGCCTAAAGATCAAGGGATCATTGGTAAAAAGTGATAGAAGTATTAGTGTGGGCATGCCTCACTTAAACAAGAGGAACACAAGTCTTTCAATTCACTCATCTGACTTTGGGAACCTTGCACAAATTGTAGGAGCATTTTAGGGTAGTGGCTATGATGGTGATCTACAGTTATTATTGAATATAGATCTTGGTGTGATCCATTTCCTATGAGTTGGTAGTGGATGCTAAGGGAACCAAGAAAGGGTGTCAGCTTCAATGAAGAACTTAGAATGCTAGGTTGTAGGAGATGACTTGGCGGTTGAAGGTAAGGTCGGTGACTTTGTTTTGGTATAGTAGAGTTGTACAAGTACACTGAAGTGTCACAAGAAGTGATCATTTGGAGCATGAAGAAGTGCATTCTCGTGAGATGAATTGTAGATGTTTGGGTTGCAATAGTCATGAGGGAGTATAATGTACAGAGTCATGGCACATTAATCAAAGTATTGATGCATTAGTAGGTTTGGATGGTGCAACACTGGGACATTTTGATGATGTTTTTAATGAAGGCCAATTACAACAATAGTACTAAAATACGTCATTGTTGGACTTCTATTTCAACTGCAACAATAAGACATCCAACAGCCATTGTTGGTAGAAGTTAGGAAAAGGCACATGTCCAAAGGAAAGAATCAAATGGAGGGTAGTTGCATGACAATTCTAGCTTGAACAATGTAAAGAAATTGGATGAATTGATTGCATATGGATGCATGGGTCTGGATAGTAGCTTGAGGACAACAAGTTTTTGAGGATGTTTCTAAGGACAACTATCTTTTCATAATGGAGGATGTGAGTCCCTCACCTTGAATGACTTTTGATGCCTCTACTATATGGTCACTTTAGTACTTATTGATTGAAATGGGTGGACATAATTGAATGTTGTTGATTTAGACAAGTTAGTTTTGGGTGCATTGGTCTATTAGTAAAGTGCACCATGGATGAGTCAAACGCTAATAAATATATATAGGGTACACACGGAAAATGGTAGATTACATTAATAAGGAAGACCAAGAGAAGCTTGGTAAATAACTTGGATAAAGAAGGCGCAGAGAAGGCATAGAAGGTTGTTATGGGCTAAATTGACTTTGGGTACATATAACCATGAATCATAATAATGGGATGCACTCATTTTGCATATGCCATCATACACACATCCATAAGATGCATTGGTGGGTGCACTTGGGCATAATCAAATGGACTCTGATAGGTCTAAATATAGTTGTGCAAATTGAGTTGATTAGGATGAGTTGAATAGATGAATCAAGATGAGTTAGATGGATGGACCCAGATGAGCCAAATAGATGGACTTGACCAACTTGAGATTACTTGGACAAATGGATTGGGTGCACTTGGGCACATTGCTATGCACACTTATTAGACATGGATGAATGGTGTATATGCCACCAAGGGAAGCAAGTTGGATATGTGGGCACTTGGGTCCACCATAGGATGAAGTGGCTTATAGGTGCATGGAAAATCCCATGTAAAAAATAAGACATCTCAAAAGTGTCGATGCCTAAGCATTAGGTAAGAAGTGCTAAGATATTTACCAAAAGTGCAAGGAGTTTTGTGGTTGTGTCAAGTGTAGGGTTAGGCACATTGGGATGGATTATATTAACTGAGAGAGAAGAAGAAAAAGAAGATAAGACTTGCAGAAGACAAGCTAGTGGTTGCTTTAGGGATTGGATTAATAGCCTTAGTTGTTGGGGCTCAGAAGAATTACGACAAAGCCCCGTCACCGTCCCCGCACCCGCCAAAACCAAACCCAGCGTTACGCCTTTGTTGCGGGGGTTCAGGGGAATTACGCCCCGCCCCCACACCAACTAAAACAAAATAGCATTTGCTCACAAATAGCATTTGCTCTCTGTGTTGTTTCAGAAAGAAGCAGCACTGCCCAAGTGGAAGCAGCGGTGCATTCATTATATTCACTTGCACACGAGTAGCGAGTAGAGGTATTTATGTCCACCAATTCTATATTTCAGATGCATTGCATTAGTTTGGCTGCGTTGTCTGAATTTCAATAGTTTCACATTATATTCTTCGATCTGCTATTTAAGTCCCCTGCTACTTTTGTTTGTGACAGGTGCTTCTGGTTGTAGTTAGTTGTTGAACACCGATCGAAATGGGCAAAGGCAGCAGGTTAAGGAGAAAAAATAGTATGAACTCATCATCTTCCTTCCAGCCCTGCAACGACAACGGCAAAGATGAAAAGAAGAGATTCCAGTGCACAGAGGATAAGGACAAAGACAAAAATGATCAAATCTCGCAGCCCCCCTGCAAAAGATGTGAAGATAAAATGTCCAAGTTGCGGGAGCTTAATGAAAGGCTTATTCAAGATATCAATACCTCGCGACAGGATTTGAAGGCCTGTTTCTCAAACAAGGTAGAGGAAATGGAATCCCAGATTCATATTCTTCAAGCGGCCTCAACAAATTTCGAGTCAAAGATAGATAATCAATTCATACAAGAAGTTAAAATTGGGGAACAACTCAGTGACCGGTTGATGGAAATTGATAAGAAATTCAGACAACAGCTGGCAAAGAGGGACGAGGAATACAAGGGTGGGATTTCTAAAGCTTCGCAACAATTGCAGGAAGTCGAGGAGAGGTTCACAAGAGAAATTTCTGAGAGGGAAAAGGAGTGCAGAGCAGTGTTTTCTGAGAAACAAACTCTGGAAAGTAGTGTTCTGCAGATGACAAATAAAATCAAGGTCATATCTGCAGAATTTAATGAAGCACGTAAAGCTTGGGAAGTGGAAAAGGATGGACTTTTCTTACAGATTGCATCAGCACGAAAGGAGAATGAGGCGATGGCTGAAAGTAGATTAATTGCAGAGCAAGCGTGGAATACAGATAAGGAGAACCTTTTGTCTTCATTACGCAGGACAATTGAGAAGAAAATTGAAGACATATGTGCACTGAACCAAAGGGCTTTAGCTGAAAAGATTGAGTTGGAATCTCAATTGAATGAATCCAAGGAAAGGACTGGGGAACTAGTTAAAAAACTTGAAGATGACAGACATTTGTGGGATTCTGAAATGCAAGAATTGCAAGGCAATGCTGCAGAGATGCAAACGAAGATTGATTCTATGGCTAGTGAAGGTGCATTGCTCTGTCAGAAAAATATAGCGCTGAGTGCTGAAGTAGAGTCCTTGAAGACCCAGTTGAATGAGAATATCTCGACAATAGCTCAAATGCAAGAGGAAAGCGTTCAAAATGAGAGGGTTCTACAACAGTATAGAACAGAAAATGTTAATTTGCAATCCAGCTTGAATGATTCCAAGGAAAAGGCTCAGGATCTGCTCAGGAAAATTGAAGAAGACGCGCATTTGTGGGATGCTGAAAAGAATAATTTGGAATCCCAATTGAACGAATCCAAGCAAAGGACTCGGGAATTACATGAAAAACTTGAAGATGAAAGACATTTGTTGTAGCAAATTGGGTTTGTGACTGTTCTAGTCCCATATTTGTGTCTCACTCCCATTGGCATGTACTTTGTGCTGTATCACCTTGGTGTTGCTCCTTGTTGTTATTTGAATTTTGTATATTCATCTCCCATGCTACTGGTTGTTTTCAATCATCTTCGCATGAATCACATATGCCTGAACATCTTTGTAAGTTAAGAAAAAATGGCATTGTTCCCACTATTGATAAGGATCTCACTTGGCTTGAATGCATAATGAGTACGTAGAGGCCTAGAGAAGATTTTGTCGTTGATTGTGCAGACCCCTGCAGCGGAGTGCGCAGGACAATTTTGAGTTTGTAACATCATATTGAATATCAATAAAGAAGATTATTGGATAAATTCATGTGTTTATCTATTTACTTATGTTATTTATGTTTACGATATATGTTGCGATGGAATAAATGTATTTATGAAATATTGATGTATTGATGTGTTACTTTATTGGATAATTCTTTTAACTGATCACAATGCATGCCAAGTATTTATGTGAGGATTATAATAAGTTTTGTTATGTTTATTAAGCTCTTAAATAGATCTGTGTGAACTCAGATCTAGGGTTGCTTTATGGTGCACATAAGTGGGAGATTCATTTGTTAAGGGTTCGTAAAATTTTGTCATAGACCTTCGCGAAGGTCTAAGGGCCGTTTAAGTGAAGTTGTCATACCAAGCCTTAGGGGCTTATAGGTCCACACAAAGGTAGATCTAGGGTGATAAATGACATCACATTGATCTTTGGATGTGGAAACTTGGTTCCAGCATCCCCCCATATTGCTTCAAGTGAGACTTCAGCCTGTGCTACGCGGGTTGATGCCGAAAGGGCTAGTAGAGTAGGGTTTTGTTTGGCACAATTAACTCTGAATTGGGTCAAGACCCTCTAAGACAATGAATGGTTCTGTTGCCAGGACTTGGATCTGCATAAAGAGATGTGTGATGTCGCATTACTAGAAATGACCAAGAAATAAATTGAGAAGTGGTTGGATAGGAAGATTCATGAATTTGCAGCACAGGAGAACATGAATTATCATTTAGCAAAGGAGCGATGGTTGGAAAGATATTTGCACACAGAAATACATGAAATTTTCTTTTGCACTTTCCCGATCGTACTATACGAGTGGATAGCCAAGTTGGCTGATAGCCAAGGAAGGTGGAGGCTTAACTGCCCAAGAGTGTGGACTCCATAGCTAGTGTGAAGGTTGGAAGCTTCTGAAGACAAGATCGCACGCGGTGTTGACCACTGGCTCAATTGAATTATAGGAGGATTTTTTTTATAGAGTTTGCGGTTGATACCTTGGTCAACTACAGCGAAGTAGAGTGACGCTTCTTCAAGGTACCGTGAGGTCAGTATATGAGATCTTTGAATACCAAGATTAAGATGCTCTTGTGTGAGAAATGGGTTATGTCGTTGCCTTGATGTTTGGATCTATGCGAAGTGGACGAATCTTCAAAAATCAAGAGAAAGCAAGCCCTGAATATAGCCCATGAATTGGACCTCCTTCAAGCGATGACGAGGGAATGGTACAAGCCTCACCGCAGAGTATAGTCCAACTGATAAGATAGTGTTTTCCATGGATACATCTTCCATCCACTCTGCCCCAACCTTCACCTATATAGCATACACCTTCGCCCACACCATTGCCACCACCACCGCCATTCAACATGTCAAACTCAATAAAGCTACCGATTTTCAAGGGCATATGGAGAGAAGATACATATCGATTCTGGTTTGTTACAAATGTTGTATGGACTGCACAGTAGATCACTAATGACAACATAAAGAAGGCACACTTAGTTACTGCTATGTAAGATCGTGCACTGACATGGTATATTAAGTATTATGTTGATTATACTTTGGCAATGCTAGCATATATTAAGGATGCTTTAAATAAGGAGTTTAGTAAGCCTAAGTCTGACTCACATTCATTTGTTGGATTTAAGAAAATCATGATGAGGGCTAGTGAGATGCCTTGGGATTTAGATCAAAGGCTAAAATGTGTGATCCATGAAGCTCACAGATGGTTAGCACCGCAAATGGCTAGTAACCTCGCTTCTGCCCCACTTGATAATTTCTTTGTCACAACAGAAGATAGGAACTCAAGTAGAAGTCTTGGAAATCACAATGAGATTGCATGAGACACCTATTCAGGTCGTGAATTTGGGAGTCCAGAAAATTCACTCGTAGTTGCAGAAAAAGAGCTAGGGGCATGATAAAGACCATTTCCCTGTCTTCGAAAATTATATTATAGGAGGGGGACCAATTCCCTTGAGGTGGGAAGCTCTAGCAGGATTGAGTGCGAGGCCCGCAATATGGTGAGCTACTTGTCAGGGGGTTGGAAAACATGTAACAAATAATTTTCGTTTGCTGCAAAATTTCATTCAGACACCAAAATAGTTGTTCTGCGATTTCCGCAAATAACCACGATGAGCACCAATATTGTAGCTTTGAGTTGATGATGGAAAAAATGCCTACCTATCGAATGCAAGCAGAAACTCGGCCTCCGGATCAGGGCATTGGGGAAGTGCGTGAAGGATACCAGGGGCAAGGATGAGGTTGAGGAGGAGAAGGACCTGGCAGAGGTCATGGTCAGGTTATTTTCTATAACTGCGGGACACTAGGGCTCTAAGAGTGGGAGTGTCAGAATCAGACTTACCTTTCCTACCAATACTACAACTAGTTTGACCACATTATAGAAGAATACCTTGTGTTGATCGCTAAGATGCAGGAGAATAAGGAACAACCTCAAAAACCTACGCAGAACTTACAAATGATGAGAGTTGAGCCTTGTGAGGAAGATCAAAATGTGAATATCATGATGAGAAGCAGAGTAACAATTAGGGATGATAAGGGAAAATAGCATGAAGGATACAGATTGGTTCACAAGGCCCCAGAGAGGGAAGTTTGTTTTGATCTAGCGCAGGTGAAGGAAACATTTATGGAGGCCAGGAAAATCTTCACTAAGGCATCTACCTCAGGGAGTCTAAACAAATTATTAGAGACCAATGCGTCTACAAAGTTTGATCTCTCTATACTCACCATGTTCTTGGAAACTTCCATGAAAATTCTACACAATAATAAGGCTATCAAAGGTATGGAGGAGTTGATAAACAAGTGTGTTGGTAAGGAAAATGATCTTGATGGATGCCACATAGTATGAAAAATCGGCAAACATAAGACAAGAACAAGGCGTGAGATGATGCTCACTACGTAGATAGGAGATTATGAGATGGACCAGGTTATTCTGGATTTGGGGTCTGATGCAAATGTTTTTCCTTAACAAACATGTGAGAGAATGGGGAGACCTGCACTGCAATGGTCTATGATCCAGCTGAGGATGGAAAACCAACAGAAGATCATCCCTATGGGACGACTACATGGAGTCACCGTAGATATAGAAGGCACCATCACGCTAGCTGATTTTGAAGTAATAGAAAATGTGGACAACAACAATCCATACCCCGCACTCCTCAGAATTGACTAGGCCATTGATATGAATGGAGTCATCAACTTGAAGAAAATAACAATGTTGTTTGAGAGGAAATTGCTTCAGGTTGTAGCACTGTTGGGCACTGCAAAAGGTCCGCGCTATAATGAACCGGTTCATGACTATGACGAAAGTGATGCTGACTTGGATCAAATTTACAAAATAACTGTATGAGATCAAAACTGGATTAATCCAACAACTGAAGGACAAATTTCATGGGACTGGGAAAGTTCCTATACTTTGGATTCAAATGAAGAACTAGAGCATTGGTAGAATAGGTTTCACAAAGTATCTACTCTGCGTTGCGACATGATGACTAAATCATTGCTCTATGTGTCATCGGAGGTAAGAAATTTACCCTATTATTTAACTGATGTAGACGTCCCTGAGGATCATCGCTTCCAAGCACTGGATTTGACGCTACGCGCTATGCTCACGTGGTGGTGGAGTATGGACAAGGATAGCTTCGCGGAATGGTGAGACTACAGAAGGATGATGAGGTTGCGATTTGGTCGTCCTAAAATTTGACTGAATGAGAAGTACAATGGGAGAAATGATCTGCGCAATCATTTAGTGAAGCGGACTAAAGTTTATGGAACAAAGCCTCAACCGAAGTGGGTGCACTTATTCTTTCATGCTTTGGAGACAATCCCTATGAATTGGTACCTGGAAACGAAGCTCTGCCATGACACCGCGAAGTGGGATATACTAAGGGAGGGATTCTTAATGACCTTCAGTTTTGATGATGTGTTTGAATGCATTGATGAAGCTTTGCAGGCAGTTAAGGCAACGATATTCATAATTCCGCAGGATCCTTTCAAGTTGGTGTAGCCTGATTAGGGAACCCAGTTGCGTCATGCCTTGGAATGCTATAATGTGACCGTTGAAGGGGAGGATGAAGATCTAAGAAATGACAATATTTTAGAGGTAGAAGGCCATCGCGAAGTTGAAGGTCCACATATAGAGAACTTGGACATCACTGCGCCATTGAAAACCAAGCAAGTAAACATTGGTACTGAAGCAAAGCCAAGATTTGCGAGGATCGGGGACTATTAGATGATGCCACAATGGATAAAGTTGTTGAGTTACTTTGCGAGTACTAGGATATTTTTCCTACCAAGTTTTCGGACCTGAAAGGCATCATAGGTGACTTGGGTGTGAAGAAAATTACTTTGAAACTAGACGCAAAGCCTATGAAGTAGAGACCGTATCACCTTAATCCCAAGTACAAGTAAAAGATTCGCTTGGAGTTGGATAATATTCTTGAGGCATGCATTATCGAACCTGTGGAAGAATCTAATTAGGTGAGCCCAATGGTCATTCAAGAAATGAAAAAGAAGGGAGAAATAAGGATTTTCATAGATCTAAGGAAACTTAATGATTCATGCATCCATGATCCTTTTCCAACACTGTTTACTGATGAGGTATTGGATAATTTTGGAGGGAAGGGGGCCTACGTCTTCACTGATGGATTTTTAGGTTACCATCAGATCAAGATCGCGCTGGAGGATAGGAACAAAACAACCTCCACAACTGAATGGGGTTTTTTTCAGTATATTGTCATGTCGTTTGGGCTCAAGAATGCGCCCATGATATTCTCTTATGTAGTTATAGCAGTGTTTAAGGATTTCATCCATAAGTTCTTGGAGGTGTTCTTTAATGACTGGATAGTGTTTGGCTTAGTGAAGTGCCATGTAGAAAGTCTACACCTGATGATGGATACATGCCAAAAATACCAGATCGCATTGAACCTAAAGAAGTGTCTATTCTGTGTCCTCTTTGGGAACTTGCTGGGCGATGTGGTACACAAGCAAGGGTTGATGGTGGACCTTACCAAGATCGCTGTGATAGTAAATTTGAAGGCCTCAAGAAGTGTCAAGCAGCTGCGCGCAATGCTTGGGCATACATGATATTACAGGAAATTTATCAAGGCTTATGCCCAAATTACCGTGCCTATGGTGAAATTGTTGAAGAATGACGTTACGTTCTATTGGGATGAAGAATGTCAACATAGTTTAGATGTATTGAAGGAGAATATGGTCACCATGCCAATTTTGGTCTTCCAGGATTGGAAAAAGGAATTTCATGTGCCTGTTAATGCCTCGTGCATTGTGTTGGGAGCAGTGCTAACACAAGCCGGTGAAGGAGAGATGAACCACCCTATAGCCTTCGTGAGCAGAAAATTATCAAAGGCTGAGAATAACTACTCAAAGACAAAGAATGAAGGATTGGGTATGGTGTATAAATCAAAAGTTTAGGCACTACTTGTTGGGTGGATATTTCAAAATGTGCGCAGATCATTCTGCCTTGAAATACTTGGTCAATAAGCTTGTGTTGAGGGGGAAGATCTATCGATGGTTTCTGCTATTCTAGGAGTATGACTTCAAGGAAATTGTGAAGCCAAGTAGGTTGAATGGAGGACCTAACCATCTATCGTGGATTGAGACAAGAGAGGTGTTACACTGAATTTTGTCACCCTGACTATCTGCAGTATGTGGCCTCATCAATAGCCACATTGTCCTCTTTGTCAAGCCCCATACCTCTGCTCTTCATGTCAAAACCTCAAAGGCAGAGAAAGTCACTTAAAAACATGTTTATCTCTGGGTAC
>APFE030372670.1:0-27009 GCA_000404065.3 Pinus taeda
TTTCTTTTCTCCTTGCTCTTGCTTACAGTGGGTTGGGATGGTCCCTCAACTTCTGGATTTCCATTCTTTCCTCTAGCTTCTAGATGAGTATCTTGTACAGATACCTCATCTATACTAGTGGGATTAAACATGAGGATGGTATGCCTCATGTAGCTGTGTAGACCACCAATGTACTTCAAAAGGGTCTCTGGAGAGTCTAATGAGATCCCTAGAATTAATGCTCTCTTTCTAAATTCTTGAGTGTACCCTTGCACACTTTGCCCTTTCAAATGTCAAAGAGTTTGCCAACTCATCCTGCCTTGTTGCATTTAGGCCAACGGATAGAACTGCTTCTTGATTGCAGAAACAAAGTCACTCCAAACGGAGATAGTCTTACCATGTCTTTTCATGTCAGCGTGGGTTCTGCCTTCCCACCAAACCAAGGCAGTGTCTCCTAGGCATAGGCTTGCCAGCTAAAATTTTCTCTTGTCTGAGTCGTTGTTTTGCACTCTACAATACACATCAATTTGTCTAATCCAATTGTCTAACTTTTCAGCATTTAGCTCTCCATCATATATAGGCAAATCGAATTTAACATCTAGCTTAATCAAAGATGCTTATTATGCACAGGGCTATTAGGAGGTGTGAGAAAGTTTTCCTCTTTCCCTTTTCCTTTTGAGTGGTCATGGGCATGACATTCATCTTCTTCTTTATCTTGTTTAGAACCTGATGAATCTTCATCCTTATGCTTTCTAAAGTCCCTATACATTTCTTCTACCATAGACTTTATAGCTAGGAAACTTTCTATGAATTGAGGATCTGGCCCCACATAACCTTCCTCTGACATTGTCTTCCGAGCATAGACTCTCCCAATTTCAGGATTAGTTTTGACCAACTCTCCTTCTCATAATTTGAGCTTTGATTTAGTGAGCATTCAACAACTAAACCAACACAAGCTTATCTAACCTTACAACCTAAAGCTCTGATACTACTTGATCTAATAATCACCCTATGAGTGACCTCAGTTAAATATTTATTAAATGAAGGTATTACAGACTCAGGTGCTGGTGTGTGTGTCTATGTTATTTAGGCAACAGATTGATTAGATTGGAAATACACAGACACTTGAAATGGAAAAACAACAGAGAAATGTAGCAAGCAAATACAAGAACACAAGAAATTAATAAGGAGTTCACCTTATCCTCTAGGGCTACATCTTTGGTCCAGGTTCAGTGGTGGTCTTCTTTTTATTGTGTCTTGAAGCAGAGAATTACAATGAAGGAGCTCAATATGAGTCTCCTGAAAAAGATTGGCTTGGCAGGGTGGTTCTTGGATTCCCCAAACCACTAGAGTACATAGACTCTTTTCTTTTCCAACTCCTTAACCTCTCTAGTCTGATAGATCCTCTCAAGGATGGATTGAGTCTCTTAAGCTCTTTGGTGCTCGATGTTGCCTTTGGTCAGTTCGGCCCTCTGTTCTCTTTCTGCTTTCTGCCTTACTGGTTCTTCTCTTCTTTGTCTTCTATCTTTGGTGTTCTCTCTTTCAGTTCCCGACTCCTGTCCTTTGTCTGGTATGTACATGGCTTTAAAGCCATTCCGGCTCATGGTGGTTTGGTTCCTCTTCCACCTTCGTTGGATCACTTGCTTGCAGCTACGCTTGGAGTTCCCTGTTCTCGATGTCATCATCAGACTCGCAAGGAGTGGCCACTTATCGTCCTGCAAACTGCGCCAGCCTGCTTCGTCGGTTCAATTCTTCGGTTACGTCATGGAATGAGTCTTCCACCACCTTGTTGGTCAAAGCGGACCTCAAGTTCTTCTAGATCACGACATAACCCTCTGTCAATTCCGTCTTCTCCATCGGGCGCGATCTCAGCCATTAGATCTCGAGCCCTCAGATCCGACGCCCTTTGCTCATCCTGCGCAGTTGACTAGCTCGATTGTTAGCGCGTGATGAGCGGCAGTTTTCTCTCCTCCGATTGCCACATAGTAGGCGTTGAGTGGAATCGCTCATTTTTCATCAAAACTGCTTACCGCCCATGGATGCTCTCGATCAATACTGTAGGTTTTGGGGTGGGTCCCGCCTTAGCACTTAGCCTTTTGTCCCACGGTTTTTCCTGGCTCCCATGCGACCGAGTGCTCAGGGCTTCTCCATTTCGAAGGTTTTCCCTAATTGCGCATCAAAAACTCCCTCTGTTTCCCGATTCGGGCCTCCCAGGGGTTAATTTCGCCTCCCACGCAATCTCCAAGGGCCTCGGTCAGTGTGCTTTGACCGAGGTCCTCGTCGTTCCATGCTGGTTGCCACTGCCACTGGTTTAGAGGTGTTTTTGATCACCATTTTAAATTCTTTAAAGTCTGTCTCGACCTGGTACAACCATGGCTCTGTTAATTATTCTTTATGGATCCAATTCGGATCAAGGGTCCTTTGAGTTGAGAGCTACCGCTATAAGGTTATACAAGAATGTAATTTCCAAGTTAAAGAGCAATGAGGGTTGGTAGAAAGATATTAAGTGTAATATCAGAGTTAAACAAGGTTTTCCCCTCTCCCCTACCTTATTTTGCATTTACATTGACAAGCTAGAAGGTTGTTTAAAGGAAGCAGGATGTGCTGGCATAATCTTAGTTGGGGTAGTCATCATCCTTCTTCTCTATGCTGACGATATTGTACTTCTCGCAAGGTGCCCATCTGATCTTGATAAGTAACTTATACTTCTTAAGGATTTTTGCTCTACCATGGGTATGATTGTTAACATTGACAAAAAAAGGGTTATGATTATCAAATCCAAGAAGGACACTTACGCTAATTTTATGTATGACAATAATAACTTGGAGGAAGTGTCTTCCTACAAGTACCTAGGAATTGATATTCATCACAAGCCAACTAGACACTATAGCATTGAGAAAAGGATAATGGGAGGGAAAAGTTTTTTGGTTTGAATATTGTAAAATGAAAAACTTGTATGGTGGGATGAAAGAAGTTCCTCTTGAAACTTTAGCGCACTCCGGTTATCTTATATGGATGTGAGGTAGGGTTGTAGATTCTAGAAATCCAGAGAATATTGAGAAATCCAGAAAGCATTTTATAACGTATAACCTCAAAATAAAAGCAACACACCCTACCTATTCTCTATATAGAAGGGTCTTTCCCCTATCGAGAGCCTAGCTATGTAGGCTTTTGTTGTACAAGCACAAACTCAATAACATAGGAGACCATAGACTTCCTAAGCTAGCTTTAAATTCTAGCCAAAACCACCTAAGGCTCAAACAAGTTTGGTATAATGTGGTGTGAGAAATATTTCGCAGCTAAAAGAAAATTAATAGATTACAAGGAGGTCATCAACCCCACCCTAGAACATCAAAAGTATCTCTCTGTTTTAACTAGCTCAAAGAAGAAAATTAATATAGCCAAGATTAAAACGAACTCTCATGAGCTCCATAGTGAAACGGGTCATTCGGCAGTTCCTAAAACACCATGGATGGAAAGGCTCTGCCATCTCTGCGAGAATACAAACATTGAGGATGAAAATCACTTCCTCTTAGAGTGCCCCGCGTACAACCACATTAGATCTCAGTTTCAAAATCCTTATTGCAACACTGACCTTCCTATCCTTTTACGTTGTCAAAATTATAGTGAGTTTGGGAGGCTTCTCTCCAAGCTTTTTGAGCATAGGAATAAAATCTTAAATTAAATTAAATAATTCGTTTATTTAGGTACAATAGACCAAAATTTGGTCTCAGTAGACGTTAATCATCATCATCATTATCAATATAACAAAAAAATAATTTTTAAATCATATTAAATAAAAAAAATAAAAAAATTTGAAACCATGGGAATTAAATGTGGTTTGAAACAGTAAAAAATAACTTTTAATTCAAACATTTAAGCCAACACTTGCTTCTCTAAAGAATGATATTTCTCATATGCTAACTAGAGAATTGAAGTCTCCAAAATAAAACTTCCAAGTCTTCGGTTCCAAGCCTTTTGCTGAGTTATGAGGGTTTATTTATAACAAGTGAGATGACCCTTCATCTTCCTTTGTGACCTTTTAACTTCCCTCATGAATTTGACTTCTTTTGTCTTTTCCTAACTAATGAATTTTCATATTCCAAAATTGACACCTGGACTTCCACTTAGATATTTTATTTCAAATAATAATACATAAAACCATATAGGATAAAAATGGGTAGAGCATAATAAGACAAGCCTAATAAGTCAAACTAAATACATTAAGCTCGATTTTGAGGAAGCTCTGCCTCAACAAATTCAATTTTAAATACTCAATTACGTAGTGATGCCGAGATTTGTACTATGCGATGGTCTCCTCAAAATTTGTAAGAAGATTATGCTAATAGAGGACTCTAGCTTCCATTGCATATGGGTAGACAATTTTGGAACCGATTTGTGTCTCCTTTAATAAGAACCACATAGTATTGATCTTGGAAGGGCCACCAATATACTACTACATGGTGTGTCTATTAATCTCCAAGTCTTCTTTGGTAGCCATCTCCTTCCATTAATCCAAGTAATTTGTGACTTCATGCATTTCATGGGACTCCCTAACCTCAATTATATACCAAGAGATATTGAGGAATTACATCTCAATAGTACATGTGAGATAATGTAGTTTCACCCCCTTATATAATATATTATTAGAAAAGTGTTTTACTCCATGGTCAATGTGGGATATAGCTCTTTTATATATAAATTGAAGTTTTTTTTTGACATAACATAAACATTATTACCTTCCAAAGTGACACATTTGGTATATGGTATGTTCAATGTAGTATCAATTGTTATGGTAATTGTCGGATATCACATTTAGTACCAATGGCATATGAACATTAATCAAGTATTTTATTATAGTAATAATTCCTTTGTTATTATAATATGTTTTTAATATTATAATGAATATTGTCCTTGGGGTTTATTCAAGGGTTCAGTAAAGGGTCCAAGTGTAATTGGTTCAAATTTGGTTGATTTTTATTGGTGGTTGTATTTTTGTGTTGGAAAAATGGGAAAATTCCATGTGGATCAATCATGGGCTACTACATGGCACCCCAAGGTCCACTAAAATTTTGGTTAAGGGAGAAATACAACTAGTCGCATTTGAACACAGAACCTTTGGGTTAGCAGCAAGGCACCTTACTGCCAAGCCACTGGGTGTCACTTAACATGTATAATAGTGGCATATTATTTAACATGTATGTGAAATGTATTTGGGGGACAGGGAGAGGGTCGGGGCTAAGCCCTAGCCCTCGGTCACCCCACCCCCATAAGACCATAGGTGCGGGAGACAAGGGTGTGGCATTAGCCCCGGCTCATGGTTATGGCACTAACATATTACAACCACCAGACCATATGTCATATCACGGGAGACAAACCGTTGAGGGGAGGAGTTGGGGACCAACCCGAGGTCACACTCCCACCATATAACCAGCGACAGAGAGCTTGGGAGGTTGTCTCAATGAGCATGAAAAATTGGGAACTGCACCCATTCTTATATCGCACATGGAACCAACATTGAAGGCCTAGGTGCTATGCTGATGGGGGTGGGCGATCATATACATCCCTAGGACACATGACCCTTTGTGGCCCTAGTTTTCCGCCCAAGGCCTTACTAGGAAATTTAATGAAGTGACAAAATGCACCAGTTTCAACATGAATTTCGTCGGCGTCCAGCAAAATTGTCCCTCCACGCACCCAGAAAAGGAAAAATTTGTAGGATTGTTAGCATACTAGTGTAGTTTGTGGTTCAGTTAGCAGAAGCAACTTTGGGAGAGCATAACTTCTTATTTTTTGGCCAAATTGAGCACAACAAAAGTCCAACCAGGTTTTTTTTTATAGTTCTGAAGCTATTGGAGACATAATATTTAAATTATGAGCACTTTAAATCCATGTAAATACATATGTGAGCCCTTAATGAAAGAGGCCCAACATTGGAAGCTAGACCAAGAGATGTAGCCCAGGAGAGGGGTGACCTCCTTTATCATTTTTGTTGTTATGCGTTTCTTATAGGTATATTGTCTCTACTATTGTTGTTAAATAAGTTTAAAAATCAGTAGTTTATGTGTTCTGTAAAGTGATCCATTACCCAAAATACATAAAATTTTACATGCAATTTTTCCATCACCTTCAAGTTTACATTACAATTCATTTTGGTATTAGAGCTCAAGGTTATTGTGAAGGTTTGAATTTGTTTGCAAGTGTTTTAAACTTCTTACAAGGTTGAAGGTTAAAAGAGGAGGGGGAGAATTTGTGGAGCCAAGGCCTCAAATTGTTTCAAGGAGAACACATACACCTCAAGCTTCAAGAATCATGGCACATGAAGAAGGCCTTGAACGGAATTCTGAAGATGAAAGAAATTTTAGAAAAGCCTTCTTTGAGATGTATGAAATGGTTAAAGTTCCTTATGACGAGAAGAATTCAAGGTTACCTCCAAAATGAGATGAACGAAAAGAAGACAAGCCTCCAAAAGGGAATGGAGGGATAACGACAAACCACCACCTTCAGTGATTCCATCATCATGCTCATCTTCATCCTCATCTTCTACTTCTTCTTCCCTTTCACAAACAATTCCAAATTCTCCAAAAGGATGTGGTAAGACTCCTTTTCTAAAGCTTGATATAAATTTTAAATTTCCTATGTATAATGGAGAGGTAAATGCTAAGAAATCATATAATTTGGTTCATCAGATTGAAGTGTATTGCAGAATACAAAAAACCAAGGATGATGAGACCAAAATTCAACTTTCTTCTGTTAGGTTGGAAGGCACAACACTTATTTGGTGGGAGGCCAAAACTCAAGAGGACATGAAGAAACATGGTAAGGTTTTATCCTCTTGGAATTATTTTGTTGTTGCGATAAGAAGAAAATTTTATCCATTAACAGACATGTAAAAAGCTATCATGGGTTGGAAAAACTTTAGGCAAGCTAAGGTTCAAAATGTGAAAATATATACTCAAGAATTTGGGAAATGAGCTTTGATTTTAGGTATAGATTTACCCTCTCAAGACACTTTACTCAAATACATTGGAGGATTGCCTAGTTATTTGAGACACACAATTCTCATGTTTAACCCTACAAAATTAGATGAAGCTTTTGTACAAGAAACTCATTTAGAAGCAAGAGGGTAGAAAAGCTCCATTAAAGAGTGGAGATAAAGGAAAGGGGAAATTCAAAGGAAAAAGGAAGAATAATTCTCCAGTCAAGAAAGAGGGAGTAAAACTCACATGTAAACATTGTTCAGAAGAAGGCCATGATGAAGACCAATGTTGGAAACTTCATCCTAAAATGAGACTCAAAAATTTTAACAACAAAGGGAAACAAAATACTATTGCAATTACACAACACGATTTAGGATCTCATTCTTGGGATGAAACAAAGATCACAACCATGGGATCTAAAGGTATGAACTCTATTGTAAGCACTAGTTATTCGAGTAGCCTCAATGATACTCAACATGAAAAATAAATAATAAAGTTTTTCCACATTACAGTCATTTCAAAAAATACCAAGATAGATACATTATTTGATAGTGGATCACAAGCAAACCTTATTTTAGAATACATTTTTATGAAATTGAATTTGGAAACCACTCCTCATCTTAAACCTTATCATTTAGGTTGGATATGTGACAATGCAAAATTGCATGTGACAAAAAGATGTAAATTGAGATTTTCCATTCCCACAAAATTTATAGATGACGTAGACCTTGATGTTATTCCACTTGACATTTGTGTTATTGTTTTGGGAAGCCCATATCTATATGATAAGAGATCCATATTTCATCGCCATGATAAAAAATATCACTTGTTTAAATATGGGGTTGAGTACATTGTTAGAGAACATAGCAAGAAGTTGAGTTTATCACTTGTTAATGTTGAACAAATGAAGAGACTTATTAATGCTAGTAATAACTTTGTACTTTTGATGATCAGAACAAAATAAAATTTTGAAAATGAAGCCTTCCAAGGATGTGATGCAAGATTAAAATTTGATTTGTATCAGGTTGTTATCACCTATGATGAGATGTTTCAAGAACCCAAAGGGTTGCCTCCTAAAATAGGAATCCAACATGAGATCCAATTGCAACAAGTTTGTCCTTTTCCAAACATTTACATGTACAGGATGTCAGTTATGGAGAATGTAGATGTCAAGAGACAAATCCAATAGTTTTTATGATAAAGTGGTCATCAGACCAACCACATCACCATGCGGGTCACCAATTATTTTTGTACCAAAGAAAGATGGCACATGGTGCATGTGTGTGGATTTCAGAGCCTAGAACAAGATTACAGTAAAGAATTGTTATCCTCTTCCTCGAATTGATGATCTACTTGATAAGTTGAAAGATGTTGTGTACTTCACTAAGTTGGACTTGAGAAGTGGCTATCATCATATTAGGATTGATGAAGGAGATATATGGAAGACAAACTTCAAAACAAAACAAGGTTTGTTTGAATGGTTAGTTACGCCTTTTGGGATTTGTAATGCTCCTGCAACATTCATGAGAGTTTTGAATGATGGCTTAAGGCCTTTTCTTGATGATTTTTCTATTGTCCACTTAGATGACATATTGAATTTTAGTAAAATCTGTGAAGAACATTTCAAGCATGTTAGGCAAGTATTAGATGTCTTGAAGAAAGAAAAGTTGGTTTTAAAGATGTCTAAATGTGAATTTTGAAAGACCTTGTTAGTGTATTTGGGACATATTGTTGGAGGGATTGAATTGAATATAGATCTATCAAAGGTCAAACTCATTGTAGATTGGTCTAAGCCTAATAATGTAACTGAGGTTAGAAGCTTTTTGGGAGCAACCCAATATTGGAGAAAGTTCGTTTCTAACTTTTCTTAAAGCAGCCCCATTACATGCCTTGACAAGTGTAAAGAAGGGTTTTCAGTGGGGAGGAAAGTAGAAGAAAGCTTTTGATGCATTGAAAGAGAGAATCATCACAACTTCAGTTCTTTCACTTCCTTATTTAAGACATCCATTTGAGATACAAGTAGATACAAGTGACTATGCCATGGGATGAGTCTTGATGCAACATGGTAATCCCATATGTTACCACTTTGAAACTTTTAATGGTGTAGTGGTTAACTATCCTACATATGAAAACGAACTGTATGCATTGGTGGAAAGTGTGAAAAAGTGGAAACACTATTTTATGGGAAAGAAAACTATCATTCATAATGATCATTAACCATAACAATACGTGTAATCACAAACCAAGCTACAACAAGCGAGGAATTTCATATGGATGGGTTTCTTGTAGCAATTCCACTTGGTGATAAGGTATAAGAAACGTATCTATAACAAGGTTGCTGACATGTTTTCTAGACCAATTCTTAGCGCTTCAATTATTCTTAAGCATAATTCTATCATGCATGAGAGCTATGTTGAGAAGTATTCTTTAGATGATGATTTTAAAGATGTAAATACAACTTTGTGTCAAGGAAACTAAGTACAGGAATCATATTATCATGTTCATCATAAAATTTTGTATCATCTTGGAAAGTTGTGCATTCCACAGGGTGAAAGCGTCAACATCATAAGAGAAGCACATACTTCTCTTACTGCTGACAACTTTGGTGTAGGCAAAATGGTGGCAAAATTACAAAGGTATTGTTTTTGGCCTTGAATGAATGAATGGGTGTCATGATATGTAATAGTGTGTTCTTTATGTGCTACAAGTAAGCCTAGAAATATAAAGTTAGAAGTGTATACTCCAATTCTAGTTCCTTCCCATCCTTGGGAAAGTGTTTCTGTGGACTTTGTAGGAGGACTTCCTATGTTAGGCCCCTATACTACTAGCGTAACCCCTTATTTTTATTAGTACAACCCACTTATTATATCGGTGTACCCATGTAGTGCCCATATTGTTGCTATTTTGCCCCATAGAAGCCCACTATTGTTATTATTGTGCCCTTACATTATTATTGTTATGTCGGCTCTGATTATGTTATGACCCCTTAGACTCCTATATATAGAAAGGAGGTCTTTTCATTTGTTTCATCGAAGAATTGTTCATTTTTGTAATGTAAAGGAGGTTTCCCCCTCGAAGAGGCTGAATTCTAAGGCGTTGATCTATCTTTTCTATCTTTTTCTTGCGCTGGTTTCATAACATAGCGTGTTCTTTATGTGCTACAAGTAAGCCTAGAAATATACAGTTAGGATTGTATACTCCAATTCTAGTTCCTTCCCATCCTTGGGAAAGTGTTTCTGTGGACTTTGTAGGAGGACTGCCTATGTCTAAAAAAAATCATGATTATCTTTATGTTGTTGTGGATCGTCTTAGCAAGATGTGCTTTTTGATGCCTTGTAAGAAGGAGGTTACAACTGAACCGACTACAAAAATGTTCTTTCAACATGTATGGGTACATTTTGGGTTGTCTAAATCTACTACTTCTTATCGAAATTCTTGATTTGTCAGGAAATTTTGGTCAATCTTATGGAGAGTGATGGACACCAAGTTGAAAAAGAGTACAACATTCCATCCACAAATCGATGGTTAGAAAAAAGCAGTGAACATAAAAATAGTACATATTCTTCGTGGCTATTGCAGAAAACCTCCTAAGCTTTGGGATGAACACTTACACTACATTCAACATGCTTATAGATGGAAAAATCATTCATTGACTCAAACATCTCTATTTGAGGCATGCTTTGGTTGCTTACCAAAATCCCCTTTAGATTTTATCTTTTGGAATGATTTTTCTATTCATGGGCGCAATGACATTGAGAAGGCCAAGTGATTCATTAAACAAGTTCAATTGGTGCATCAGATGGTTAAAGAACATTTTGGAAAAGAGCCAAGCCAAGTACAAGACAAGGCATGATAAGCATCGTGTTGACCACAGTTTTTAGGTTGGAGATGAAGTTTGGATTTACATTAGCAAGGAGATGCTTAAAGGAGAAGGTAAAAAAATGGAACCAATAAGGTATGAACTTTTTAAGATTTTAGAAAAGATTTGTAATAATTCCTTTTAGCTAGATTTTCCTCCATATATACAAATTTATGCAGTTGTTAATTTTGAGAAATTGTGATGATATGAGCCTCATTTGATTGATGATCAAGGAGAGCATGTTCAGATTCCTTTAATAGAATATTTATCTCCAGAATTTCTTAAAGAATTACAACAAGACACTATCCTTGATAGAATAATAAGAACTTCAAAATGAGGGAATGTGGAGTACCTTTGTGTTGGACTCAAAGGAAAAAATCCAAGAAAATCCAAATAGATTGAGATTGGAAGGGTGAGGGAAATGTACCCTCATATTTTTGTTGAGTGAAAGTAGTCTTTTGGAGGTCCAAAAGCTTCCAGTGGGGAGGAGTGATCCAAGGGATCAGTAAAGTGATCAAAATTTAAAGTTTTCACAAGTACTCGAAACCTATACCAAAGCGTAGATATCGGTGACTTAAATCCAATGTAACTTTAATCTCTTAAAACCGATATCGTATGCTACTGATATCATGTTTTGATTGTTTTCCCAAATAGGTAAAACATTTGTAGATTGGTTGCAGGACTACTGACTCGACAGTCCGTACGATGACTGGGAAAGTTGACTGGGCATGATGACTATACATATTGGGCCAATGGGAGGTTGACAAGTGTACAAGTGTGACTGGTTTGAATTTGGTTGAGTTTTATTAGTGGTTGTATTTTTGTGTTGGACCAATGGCGAAATGCTAGGTGACTGAATTATGTGTTGCCATGTGGCAGCCTCAGGTCCTCTAAAATTTTGGTTAAGGCTGAACTGCAACTAGCCAGATTCGAACGTAGAACCTCTAGTCTAGCAACAAGGTGCCTTACCGCCAACCCACTAGGTTTTATTTAACGGTATAACAATGACATTTTATTTAACGTGTATGCAAAAAGTATTTAGGGGACGAGGTTGGGGCTAAGCCCTGGCCCCTGGTTACCCCATGTGCACAGGACCATAGGCAGGGGAGCCAAGGGTACAGGCTCAGCCTCGGTGCACAGTTATGACACCAACATATTACAACCACTCAACCATATGTCATAGCACGGAAGTAGAACTGTTGACAGGTAGAGTTGGGGACCAACCCCAGGTCACATTGCCACCATCTAACCAACAACAAACAACACGGGAGGTTGTTTCAACATGCACGAAAATTTGGGAACTGCCCTTGGTCTTATGCCGCACATGGATTCAATACCGAAGTCCAAAAAGCTATGCCAACTGGGGTGTGCAGTTAGCCCCAGGCCCCGAGCACATGGCCATATGTGGCCCTAGTTTTCCGCCCAAGGCATTATTGGCAAATTTCATCAAGTGATAAAATGCACCAATTTGGTGTGAATTTCACTAACGCTGGGTGGAATTGTGGCTTGACATGCCCGGAAAAGGCGTAATTTGTAGGCTTGTTAGTAGTGAAGTGCAGTTTGTGGTTCAGTGAGCAGAAGAAACCTTGAGAGAGAATAACTTCTTTAGTTTTTGGCCAAATTGAGCATAACAAAAGCTTAGCTAGGGGTATTTTATAGTTATGAAGCCATTGGTGACATAATATTTACATTATGAGTACTATAAATGTATGTAAACACAATTTTGAGAACTTAACGAGAGAGGGCCAACATTAGAAGCTGGACCGGTGGATCAAGCCCAAGAGAGGGGTGGAGTCCTTTATCATTTTTGTTGTTATGTGTTTCTGATATGGTATATTTCCTCTGTTATTGCTATTAACTAAGTTTAAAAATCAATATTTTATGTGTTTTGTAAAGTGATCCATTACCCAAAATACATAAAATTTTACTTGCATTTTTTCCATGACCTTCAAGTTTACATTAGAGACTAAGGGTGTAGCTCAGTCGATAATCATGATGAAAATGAAGTGTTGTGAGCAAGAGATCGAAGGATCAATTCCCCCAGACATAACCTAATATATGAATTGGAGGACAAGTCGTATGCCCCAGAAATTATAGTGGTAGCAACCAGAATTAACCCCTTGTCATGTGAGTATGAGACTAACCCAGTTTGCAATTCCTTCAAATGATAAAAACATTATAATGAATACATATAGTATTATAATAAAAAATTGTTTGTTTGAATGCAGATTTGATAGTTGTTCATATTGTAGATAGAATTATGGAGTTCAACTATGTATATAGGATGAAACATGTAATATTTTGAGAAGACACTCTGCTCATCCTCAAGGATAGAAAAATATTTTCGAATAATGATGTGAGAATGTTGATGAAAATATATAAACAATGAAACGTATTAAGGGAGAAAGGAAAAATTCCTTAATTAAGATCAAAATTGGCACAAGTGATGATAATAATAATAATAACAATAACAAATTTTTGATCAAAACTAACCATGAGTATTATTAAAAAAAATTATTTTATAATACACAATGGTAAAAGGAAAAACAAAAATAAACAATAAAAAATAAAAACAAAAATAAACAATAAAAAATAAAGTAATAATTGGTTTAATAAAAAGAAAAATAACTTTTTTTTTGTCAAAATCAGTTATATATATATATATATATATATAATATATATATATATATTTATATAAAATGAAATAGCCCCCTCTGTATACTTATTCTAATTTAATTTTTCTTTTCATTTTACCCCAATTTAATTGATTTTACTGTTATCACATACCTACCTTTTTTTATATTAAGTTATAAAATATATTAAAGAATGTAAATGTGAGATAAGGTAAGTAATTCGAAGTAAATTAATAAATTTGTTTAAATGGAAAGAAAAATAAATTAGAATAGACTAAATGGAGGGTGCATTAACTAAAAATTAAAAAAGATTTGAAGAGTATAAAAAGTTTCGGATTAAAAAGAATCAAAATTAGAAAGCAATTAAAGGTGAATAATGGAATTAAAGGTGAATAATGGAATGAAAGGAAGCGAATATTATAAACAAAGGGCAATGTAAAAAGGAATAAATAGATAAAATTAAAAAGAAGAGAGAGGGGTGGGAAGATTAATGAAAAAGGGGGGAAAGTATCACACTATCACTAAAATTGTGGGATTTTGGATTAAATAACTCAGTATAGAGGAAGAAAAATGAGATCGAGGAATACAATAAAATTCTAAAGAAAGAAAAGGAGAGAGCAAAAGGGGAAAAAGAGCGATATAGGAATAAAATTGTATTAAATATGGGAATGATGGATACAAAATGTATTAAATAAAAGGAGGGAAATTAGAGAGATTGATTTGAAAGGAAAAAATGAATAACTTTGGTTATACAGTATACTAAGCACTAATTTTGGTAAGTAATAATTTTATTTGTAATAAAATTAGCATGTATGTAATCTTCTCACAAGATTATACAAACTTTCACAATTGTAAACATAGTTCAATAACCAATAATTATTCATATAACAAATTTGAATGGTTATACCAATAAATTTTGTCATATTCAATTTTAAACTGTCTAATTGAGCTTTTATAAAGAAATGCTTGAAATTCCATGAAAATATGGATGCATAGGAGTGAATAGATAACATTTTTAAAAATTCCCAATCTTTGTGATTGTCATCCCAATAGTTGATTTCATTGATTTTAAGGAGAGTATTTACTATGTTTAAATTTCCAAGTCTTGATGGAATTTTGATTGTGCTAGGTCTTTGAATATTGAAGCCTAGTTATCTAATATATCCCCCTATTAGGTGCAATATGATAATTTTTTGAAGTGATCCACGATGGAGCTTTGGATTCTACTATTCTTGAATATTTCATGGCCAAAAGGATCCAATCTAGAGTTATGAATTCTTTATGTGGCATTTTTGTTGGTTGACCATGAACCGTATTCACTTTATTTGGTGGTATTTGGTTGACCCTTAACTATATTCCATTGATAATAGCGGTTTATATTTTACTACTAAACATTTTGACTTAAACAACATATTTTTTCTGATTTAACACTAATCATCTTCAATCCGTCAATTTACTCCCACCCTGAAGGTATTGGGAATTATTTTTTATCATTTTGTTCCTCCCTTAAGGTGTGGTGAGTGCCATTTTTTTTACTTTAAATAACATATGAAATGGGATCGAATGGATGCCAAAATCCATTTTGAAAAAGTCCTTGATAGATTTTTCCTTTTTCCATTTCTTCATTTTCCTTTTTCCTAAAGCTACTAGATAGTTTATACAAACATAGAACCAGAAACCTACCAAGATACAATATCTACGACATTTACACAGTACTAAATATTGTCTAATGGGAGAAATAACATTGAATCATGAATACAGACTCGTCATGAGAAGCCTCACCCACTGCGCTAAATTTCCCACACACTTCTATCCCCAATCTAGGTAAGACCCAAGACCAAAATTGATAATTAGAACCTTGCACTAGCTTAAACAACCAGACCCTAGAGCCCACAACCAATTCTTCACTCATTTTCTGAGCTTATTAAATCTCCTCCACTTCTCCAACACTAGTTGATAATTACAACCCACAAATCTCCCAATAGGCATCCAGAAACTCAACGCACCAGAGTATAGGCCACTAGGCCGTCATTCCAACAACAAATTCTCCACTTGCTAGACTAAATACCTGCCCATCACCGCTCCTCTAGTTCCAAGCAACACCCACTCCCCACTGAACTAAAGCCTGGATCAAAGGAAACTCGTGGAAACTCAACATAGTAGCCAAAAGAACGGTCTAGCAATAGGGATTTCAACTCCTTAACCTACGAGCCTTCCCCAACCTCCATCGCTATTAACCACCAAGACTAATGAGCATTTTATTGACCACCCTCCACTATTTAATTCCTTATATGTGGATGCA
Organism: Pinus taeda; assembly: GCA_000404065.3. NCBI lineage: Eukaryota > Viridiplantae > Streptophyta > Pinopsida > Pinales > Pinaceae > Pinus > Pinus taeda. The sequence goes on from APFE030372670.1 coordinate 15,754, forward strand.
TGCCAGAAGATGAGCCTCGTGCCTATGATTTAATGCACCTCAGGTGGGTAGAGTGGTAGGCTCATCCCCCATGCCCCCTCTCAGATCCTGAGCTCACTTCCATATAGGAATAAATAAAATTAGTGGAAATATTGTTATATAGAATATAATAATGGATGTGAATATCAATTACGATATTAGTATTCATTTATTAAATTTGGATTATTAATAAGGACGAGGATTAATATAAAGATTAAATATACATTCATTTAGATAAATTAAATCAAGGGGAAATTATATGAATCAAAGGACATTTTCTCCTTCTTTGTTGAGTAATTCAAACTATATGTTAAAAGAGGTTAAGTCCATTGAGTCAATCAAACCCTTTGTTAAACCATATGTTAAAAGGGAGTTAAGTATGTTAAGTCAATCAACCCTTAAGTAAAGGATTTCATTGTCCTTATAGAATTACAAATGGAGAGGAAGACCCTCATGAGAATACATGGTTGATGATTGTTTGACTATCCCTAATAAAACTCCCACTACTATTTTGGTTATTTCAATCTATCTGGGCTTGTTTCAAGAAGATAGAATGGTAATTTTGATTTTTAGATTTGGTTTGTGATGATTGCACATAATTTTGGTGTGGTTTGTATTATGTGTTTCATTTCCCTATTGATGTTTTTCTTGGGATGTTTTTTTCTTTAAAGCCTCTTCAACATTGATTCATTTTTTTTGGTTTTCCTATGATTTCATGAATTACTTTCTAAAATAAATGCTTATGGCTTACTCTAAACTTTGATATTTTTTACTTCTTTCTTTTACAATGGAAGGCTTAACTTGGTAATTTATTTTATTATTATTATATTTATTATTATTATTATTATTTATTATGTTATTTTTTATCCAAACAAAAAAGCTTTACCTTGGTAATTTAGATCCCATTCTTTTTCATATAAGAAAATATTTATTTAGTGATTTCCATGGGTATCATTGGAATAAAGAAGCCCTTTCAAAAACAAGATTTTTTTTTTAAAGAAACTGTGAATCAATATAATGGAATAAAATATTTATATTCCATGTGACTTCCAAAATACACAAAAATGAATAATGGAATAATGTGATATCCCCGAGACCATGTAAATATTTTAATTACTGCAGTTTGAACAACTATTTATTTCCTTAATTTAAAAATACTATTTTGGAAGTTAATCCTTTCTTTTGACTGAAGACAACAGTTAACAATAAATACTATTTTACTCAATAATCAGTTAGGGAAATAGTTACATGTCCCTAACTAAGTTCTTGAAACTAATTTCTTGAGGATTTATAGGAGGTCAAGAGGATAGAGGTAGTGAGATACAGACTAAAACAAAAAGGAAAAATACAGGAACGAGATATGTTGAAACGTCAAATACACCTATGGTCCATGTCCAGTTTGGACCAGAGAGTGGTGAGACTATAAGCCTCAAGACAAATATAGTTCCTGTATTCAGGAACAGCTTGGGGGGAGACTACTGAAGTAGTCTCAAGGTTGGGAGGCAAAGATATAAAGAGTTTAAGTCTGTGTGCATACTAAAATAGGAATATTTCAAGCTAGACAATGGTTCAGATAAGTAATGTTATCAGTTCCTTATTAGTTATACTCTGCCTTATTTATGATATAAATATAGTGATGTTTCTCAGTAATTTTAAGAGTGAGATAGCTTGATTAAATTATGATAAACTCTCATGATTAATTATTATGATATCATATAAATTCAAGAAAAAGACAGAAAAGACTAGCATTAACGAAATTCATGTTTTTCAGAGAAATAGAATGAATAATGCTATAAAGCTAAACATAGATATGAACCTAAACATAAATACGATATGTAGAGAAGAAAACTTCATTTTTTTTATTATCGGAAAATTATTCCATAGAAATTATCAGTATGCTAAGAAAAGATCATTAAATTCTCTGTTAAGAAAAAACGAAGAGGAGATTTTTTCACTATAGCGAGCCTCTGCTATAGACACTGTTTAAAATTATTCAACTGAATAAACATTTCAGAAACTCAGAACAAAAGGGAAATATTTGAGTCCTCAGATATGCCCAAAACTGTAAATTCTTAATAAGAATCTGGAAATGAAAAATACAGTTTCTTTTCGAAAATATCTAGAAAACAGTTAAACAGGTAAGGAAAAATACTTCAGTAAGAATATTGAGTCGAAGAGAGAAATCAAATATTTAGACCAATCTCTCAAATACATGAATAAGATCGGAAATAGAATCTCTGTATTACCTTTAAGGCATTTATTATATTGCAAAATAGAAACAGAGGCCTTATTCTTCCTAAGCTACAAAGCCTTGCTGCTGAAGGTGACAGGGTGCTCATAAAACTTCTAAATTAGTTAAAAACACCGACATATGATTCCAAACATCCATAGAATGTAAGTGAAAGGGTAACAATAATGCAAGGATAATTTGCAAGGAGAAAACAATTAATAGTAATGAATCTTACATTCCAAAAATTGTTTAAAGATGAAAACAAGATATATCATAATATGATATATATTATATCTAAAATATTTATATATATATATATATTCTCCCAACAATCTCAGAACGAAAACATAACTATTCCATCCAGGGTTCGAATCGCTTCACTCTCATCCCTAAGTAAAATTATAAAAACAATTAAACCCGGTCTAGATGTCGGTATACTCTTGCATATTGTTAATAACCGAAAGGCTTCATAAAATTAAACTAAATTCAAATTAAAGAGGGTAATCGATAATGTAGTTATGGCAAAAATTTAAGTGCCAAGTTGCCTACGGAGCCACAACCTTAACTTCTAAAATCAAGCTAGAACCCTTGCATACCCATAATGAAAATAATCCAGTTTTCAAGTCAACTAGAGAGTTGAGCATTGGGCTTGACCAACAGCTTGTCCATCAAAAAAACATAGATTAATATGTTTTGTTTAGCAATTAAAAATGACAGAGAACAAATATACAAATAAAATCTCCATTAAACTTACCTGGAAAGCTCGAGTGGGTGAATCGATTGATGATAAACTCATACCATGTGTGCCAACTAAATCCAATGACTAAGGAATGAAACTTGGGACTTCAAGTATCCTTAGCAATGAAACACAGGTGGTAAGAAATCTTAGAGCCCAGTAAAACTCTAGCAAAGGGTTCTCTAACCCTGAATGCAACCATCCGAGAGGAGACCAAAAACAATAACTGTAGAGGAAAAATGAAGGGGTAAGCATACCCATTCGAAGTTTAGAAACCCCAAGTAACCCCTTCTACATCCGATCCAGTGGAGAAACTAATTCCACTGACCCGGAATGAATCCTAAGGTGACAATGAAAGAGGCACAATAGTAACGACTCCAACAAAGCGCTACCTTCACCTAGGCCGAGCAGTAATCAGCCAAAGTTAATGTAGGAGGGTGAACCATGAGGTAAGTATTAAATGTAGGATGGGACCAAACTTCCATAAATTACAATGTTATCAAACAGTACCAAGATCATTTAATTAGAAAAATCGTGAAAGGGAAATAAGTGGACTTTATAAGCTGAGCCACATCGAGAGGCGGACAAATGTCCTCATCTCGACTTTATAGTCTCGGTGTAAATCTCTTATCAAAGTATGAGATTCGATCATAGTGTAATTCCGGATAATAGTTATTATTCATAACAACATTGGTGATGTGCATGTAGGAAGCAGGGAGCATTCAACATGAGGAGAACTGGGAACCCTCCCCATTAGACAGTAATGGGAACAGGACCAACATCATTTCAAGAAGGTAATCTAGAAGTATGGGTATAGTTAGGAGATGGGCCAAGAAATTCTAACACAACTATCCTGGAAATTTTACAAGAACTAAAAGATGAGATGGCATGGCTACAGGAAAACAATGAGAGACTAATGCAAGAGCAAGAGAAAATTATGAAAATTCTATCTGATAGACAGAACTATTAGCCACTAGACCCTAGCCCTAAACACATAAATATGACAGGGGAACAAGAATACCGAACTAAGAATATGGAGACAAAAGGAGGTGAAGAAAATCATGAAGAAGAATCAGATAATGTGTCAAATCACATGACGTAGAAAAGACAGAAATTAGAGATTCAAGGAGAATTTCGAAAAATAAAACCTCCTCTCTACGATGGTGAACATGAAGAGGTAGCAGAGGCAAGGCTCATTAACATGAACAAGTATTTCCAGCTATAATACGAGTATGACCATAATCTAAAGGCTCGACTAGCCATTTTTCAGCTACAAGGAAAAGGCACATTATGGTGGGAGGAAGTAAAAATAGTCTGGAGAGTTAATGAACAAAACATAACCTAGGAAAAATTTTAGAGATATTTTAAGGAGAAATATCTAATAAAAATATTTTATGATGAAAAAGTGAAGGAGTTTCACGATCCCTGACTGGGACAAATGACCATGGATGAGTTAACCAAATCCACATCACTAGTTCAATATGCCCCCTACATATGCAAAGAAAAAGAAAAAGTGCAGTCGTTCATCAACAATCTTCCATTGTTCATGAAAGAACGAATGGAGTTCAACAACCCAAAAACCATGGACGAAGTTATTTGTAAAGCACGGATCTGTTACCAGCAAAAAAAACCAAAGGGAGATTTAAGCAAGAGGTGGGCTGACAAAAATGGGAGTAAATTTGTTCCCAGCCACGAAGGGAACAAGGTTACAGAGAACAAAGGATCGTTTAAATGTCCAATTAACCGGAAAACAAATGGAAATCAACCCAGATTTAAGGTACCATGCGAAAACAAGAGGAATGAACAAGCTGGTAGATCTGAAATAGAATTAAATAACAGACCACCTGTACAGTGTTGGGGGTGAAGAGGGCTGAATTATGTCAAAAACTGTCCACAACACCGAGGAGCTGATCAAATTTTATAGATACAAGAAGCATCTACCATGGGAGAGTTGGCTAGGAGCATTCCTAAAATTAATGCCGCCCTTGAAGACCATCAGACAGAATTTTAGCCAACCATGGTTGAATTTGAAGGTAAAGTTTTTGACAGACCTATATCTATTTTAATTGATTTGGGGACTACCCTGAGTTATATGAGCCCTAAAATTGTAGAATATTGTAAATTGCAATCTGTCAAATTTAAAAATCCATGGCTAGTACAACTAGCCACATGAGAAAAAAGAAGAGTTTTGTCCAAGTTCAACAATTTCCCTCTAAATTTAGCTAATCATACTATTATGGTAGATCTTAATGTGTTACCCTTGGGGTCCTATGACGTTCTTATAGGTATGGACTAGTTGGAAAAGCAATGGTCCCTTATGAACTATAAGACCAAAACCATTAATTATCAAGATGAGAAAGGAGAAAGACAAGAAATTCAAGGTATTCAAAACCTCTACATATAAGACCTGTAGCAACCTCCCAATTAGTAAAATGCATTAGAAAAGGCTTCTAAGTAATACAAGTGGGGTATGTTGATTCTAAAGATAATTCTTCTTCTGTAGAAAGTATTCTTGTGATACAAAACTTTCTGGATGTATTCCCTGAGGAAATCCTAGACCTACCCCCACAAAGAGATATAGATTTTATCATTGAGTTAATTCTAGGAGTTGCCCCAGTCTCCCGAGCCCCTTACCGCATGAGCATACTAGAGCTAACTAAATTGAAAATGCAGCTACAAGAGTTGCTCGATAAAGGGTATATTTGACCCAGTGTGTTCCCTTGGGGAGCTCCAGTTCTCTTTGTTAAAAATGAAGGATGGAACCTTAAGGTTGTGCACGGACTATCGTCAGTTAAACAAACTAACCATTAAAAATAAATACCCTTCACCTCGGATTGATGGGTTATTTGATCAAATAAACGGTGCAATAGTCTTCTCAAAGATTGATCTCCGCTCAATATATCATCAGATCCAGATAAAGGGGGAGGATATTAAAAAAAACAACATTTAGAACTTGTTATGGACATTGTGAGTTGATAGTGCTACCTTTTCGACTAAATAACACCCCAGCAACCTTCATGTGTCTAATGAACAACACATTTCATCAATACTTAGATAAGTTTGTATTAATCTTCATTGATGACATATTAATTTACTCTCGAAGCATGGAAGAACATAAGGAACATCTCCATATTGTTCTGAAAGTCTTAAGAAAGCACTAGCTATATTTAGCAATGCGACTTCTTTGAGGAGAAAATCTAGTGCTTAGGACATGTCACCAGTAAGAATGGAATTGCAGTAGATCCAGAGAAAATAAGGACTATCATGGAATGGCCAATACCGAAAGATGTAACTGACATAAGATCATTCATGGGTCTAGCTAGATATTATAGATGATTTGTGGAAGGGTTTTCTAGGGTGTCATATCCTATCACTTCTTTAGAAAAGAAAGGGAAAGCCTTTAAAGGGACCCATGACTGCCAAAAGAGCTTTATCAACTCAGGCACCTACTTACCACTGCACCTGTTTTGAGCATTGCATATCCTAACAAAGAATACATGGTTTGTACAGATGCTATCAAGGAGGGTGTAGGTGGTGTATTAATGCAAGACAACAGGGTTGTAGCTTATGAATCAAGAATACTTAAGGAGTACAAACAAAAGTATTCTGCATATGACTTAGAACTGACAACAATGATTCATGCCTTTAAAATGTGGCAACACTACATAATGAGTAAGAAATTTCTGCTATTGATTGATCATCATAGTCTAACAAGCTACTTTACGCAGCCCACCTTGAATGATAGACAAGCTCATTGGGCAGATTTCTTATGTAAATTCAATTTTGAAATCAAGCATTTGAAAGGGAAAGAAAATTGGGTTGTGGATGCTTTGAGTCAAAAGGTAAATTGTTTATATGAAATTTATTTCAGTGAGTCAAGAACAACTTTTTATGAGAAAATTCATGAAACATCAATGGAAGATTTAGTATATAAACATTTATGGCAGCAAGCAAAAGTTCCAAACAGCCGTGAACAACAATTAGGATATGAGGTAAATTCAGAAGAATCGTTGATTTATAGGAAGAGGTTATATGTGCCTAATGAAAAACATCTTAAAATTTTAATTTTAGATGAATTTCATAAGATTCCTTGTGCAGGCCATCCTGGGTAGCAGAAAATGATTTATGCCTTAAGAAAGGAATTTTTCTGGCCTAGTATCAAGAAGGAGGTAGCAGAATATTTAGAAGATGTCTGGAATGCCAGCAAATAAAAGTTGAGCACCAACATCGAGCATGTTTACTCCACCCCTTACCTATTTCTGAAAGGAAATGGGAAACCATATCCATCGATTTCATCACCGGGTTGCCTAAGTCAAAAAGGAAAAATGACTCTATCATGGTAGTGGTAGACAAACTCAGCAAATCCACTCATTTCATACTAGTCCAGTCAACTTATGAAGTGGTGCAAGTTGCTAAAATTTTTATGCAACACATTTTCAAGCTACATGGAATACCCAAAATGATCATCTCAGACTGTGGTGTAAAATTTACATCAGCCTTCTGGAAGGCCCTTTTTGAAGGATTGGGCACACAACTACACTTCAGTACTGCCTATCATCCTCAAACGGATGGAAAAACGGAGAGATTAAACCAAGTGGTTAAAGACATGTTGCGAACTTATGTTATGCAATAGCCATCGAAATGGGATGACTACCTACACTTGGTAGAATTTGTTTATAAAAATGGATACCACACATCTCTACAAATGAGTCCTTTTGAAGTGTTATACAGACGTAAGTGTAGAACACCCTTGAGTTCGAGTGGACCAGAAGACAAGTTGATGTTAGGACCAGATATGTTGGAAGAAATGGAGGAAATGGTAAAAAGAGTATGAAACAACTTAAAGGTCACTCAAGACTGGCAAAAGAAACTTTGCTGGCTAGAAACGGAGCTTCGGGAAATTTCAAGTAGGAGACCATGTTTACATTAGAGTACTAGCTAAGAAAAGTACATTGCAATGGATCGGATGTGCTAAGCTAGCACCCTGGTTTTGTGGGCCATTTCAAATCTTAGCTCAAATCGGGCCGGTGGCTTACCAACTTTCCTTACCCAGCCACATTCGTGTGCACAACGTATTCCACATTTCTCTACTTAAGAAATACATTTATGATACTAAACATGTAATCAATTGGCAAAACATTCAGTTAAAAAATTCAAGAAAATTTCTCTTTAAATACATATTTATTAAAGAAGTTGATTAATGAATTAATTCATTTTGTTTCTATGTAGGTCGAATCGGAAGGCAAGTTCTTGGTCAAACCTCTGGGTATACTATGATGCAGGGTCTACCCTGCAAAACCCAGAATCTTTATACACCCTGTTTATAAACATGCATCTTAGCATTTGCCCAATTTCGTCCTCCACGCAACTGATTCTCCTTCCTCTTCTCGCTGTTGTTGATGGTGTTCACAAGAATGAGATCTCCTGGTTCAATTTAGTTGGCACGTAAGAACAATCCTTCTTCAACTCCAGTAGTTTCTGGCGACCCAACACCAACAACATAACAAGGCACGGTATTTATCAGCTTTAATCCCCGTTATGCATATTCCAATTATTTATCAAGATAACAAGGCACAGTATTTATCGTCTTTAATCCCCGTTATACATATTCCAATTATTAACAAGCTATCCATGTGTCAATCCCGCAATAGTTGCAGGTCGCTGTCTACACCAACGTATTTTTATGCCACATGCGTGCCCGGAACAGAGCAGGCTGCACTGGGACACTATATCCAAGCCAGAAACTCAAACAATCTACGAATCGGAGGTCCGCTCACTAGCGAGAGGGAACCAGTTATTTTAATCGTCATTATCCGCCCGGACCAGTTCATAATAATTCACAATAAGGAAATAAAATCTCCTCATCTTGAACCAGGGGATCCCTGAATAATTTCAGTAGAATATGCACAACATGATGACGATGATAGAAGATGTGGACGATCAAGCCCAGTTATAAGAGGCAGTTACGGGAGTCGTGATCGTTCTGCAAGTCCTATTTATGCTAGGTGCCCACAAAGAGACAGTCAAGATTATGGCAGAGTTGTAAGCCCTGTTCATGAACAATATCACAGTCAACTGCCCCTGGAAGTCGAGGTTTCTACGCAGTAATCGAGCTCGACTACCAACGAACAACCACCTTATACCACTCTCTCGATGTTTGGAGGATTGAATTAATATACAACTGCCTTATTATCCGGAAATCAGGCCACAGAATCTATTATGAGTAGGTGACAATTACGAACCAGTGGTTGTGAGATCAACCCAGTCATTATAAGTAAGTAACAGAACTACTATGCCGGGCATACAGGCTAGGAAACAATAATATAAAGAACGCAACGCTCTCAGAATTCGACCAAAGAAACAGGGAAACGACCACGCATCTAAAGCATATAAAGGTTCACAACTTCATTAACTGGAGAAGGTGGTGAGGTTTGAACCTTGTCACGTCCATTATCGCACCAGATACTCTAAGACACCGTTAGCTGTATATCACATACAAATAATTACGTGCATGTTAAAACTGCGGAATTTCTAAGGCATTCCATCGACTTTCAATTCAATTAACAAGATATCACTGATTTTTTTCTTCAGAATGCGAGAGAAAGTTTCATAACAATACTTCTGGCACCGCGCTCCTCCTCCTCTCGAGCTTGGTTGCCTCTTTATTTATAACTAAGGATAGGCCTTCTCGGTCCTTATCCAATACAAAAACATGCTTTACATAGCGATTTAAAACATAAAAGCTTTAAAGCTCTACATGCCATGCATACATTTGACAAAAAGCCTCTTGAGGCTTTATTCCATCTTTTCCTTGTTTTAAAATAGAAAAGCCTCCTTATCACTTAATGATCCACATCCATTCCTTTTATGCCTAAAAGCTCTCCCTAGTTCCTATGTTCTCATTTATTTATTTTGAGAACATCTAATTAAATCACACTTAAAAGCCTAAATATTAAACTGACTTGGAACTTAGGAAACTAATTCCAAAAATGCATAACCCCCTATGTCTACTATTTACAATGATTTCCCTTGGCTGAATGCTCCTGCATCAGACTCCTAGGGTAGAAAATATTCATGATCTCCTGATCATGTGTCTTCTGGTCTTGGTTTTCCTGGATCCCACACTTTGTTCTGCAAGTTATCATGTGCTATTGCTCGCTGCCTTTCTCTAGGTTTCCACACTTTATGTTGGATCGCTTTACTGGCTGTGCTCTCGCAATCTTCTGTTGTCTTCCTTTTGCTGCTTCTCCTTTGTTTCACTGCTGCTGGTCTCTTCTGGGATTCTTTCATCATCATCTACCTCATCAGTTCAATTTCTTTGTCTAACAGATTTTCCCCAGCATCTTCAATGAGACCTGTACTCACAAAACAATTGCTAGAATAAAAAATATAAGGCTTCAGTGCCCCCATACATATTGCTGCTATCATTGTTGCCTCAGCTGCCACCATAAATGTTGCCCTACATGTTGCTCTAGCTGTCACTATGGATGTTGCGGCCTCCCAAACTTTTTGTCTCTCTGCAACATTCCTTTGCTCATCATCTGTAATTTCATCAACATGCTTCAAATTAACTCCAGCATAATCTCCATCTTCTCTTTCGACCATCTTCAGTAATTGTCCATTATCATCTTGATTGATTCTGGCAATCCAATCAAGTTTTGCAAATACTATAGCTTCATCTTGTACTACTATAGCAGCTCCAAAATTTTGCCCACCAGTCTTCTCTTGGCTATACAAACAAGTCAACTCTTTCTTCTCACCCGCGGTAACAAGCTTCTGCATAGGAGACATGATTGTCTCATCTTCTACCTGCAACAGTTCTTCTTCTTCCAAGACAATCTCAAATGATGGGATGTCTTCTACATCACCTGTAAACACAATCAAATTATTAGCATCAAAATCACAATCAGTCACCAAGTTTTCTCTTTGCATCTCCAAGTCTTCTTCAGGACTCAGTAAATCTTTACTGGCTTTCTCCTCAGCGTTCCCTGGCAACACTTCAGTATGTTTCTCTAAGTTCCTTCCCAACTCCTTTGTCAGCACATCAATATGCTGATTTTTATTCACCATGAAACTATCAGCTAGTCTCGCCTTCTTTCCATCTGTCTCCAAGATGTCGTTCTATTCTCGTTCACTGTACTGAACTCTTTCGTCTGCTGCAACCTTTCTATCATACTCTGAATTCATCAACAAATATTCTAACAATGCAATTTCTCTGTAGCATTGTTGAAGCATATCATCATCACCTGCATTCATACATAAACTTTCAGTT
>APFE030372685.1:0-12736 GCA_000404065.3 Pinus taeda
ACACAGAGCATGGGAGGGGGAGAGAGAGAGAGGGGAGGAGAGGGTGGAGGTAGGGGGGGACAGAGAGAGAGAGACAAGGGGGACACAGAGCATGGGAGGGGGAGAGAGATCAGGCAAGAGGGTGGGGCGGAGAGAGAGAGAGAGGGTGGGAGAGGGGGAGAGGCAGAGGGATAGGGTGGGCGAGAGAGGGAGAGGGTGATAGAAAGAGAGAGGGAGGGGGAATGGAGAGTTGGATGGGGAGAGAGAGGGAGGAGGGAGGAAGAGACAAGAGGTGAGAGGGAGGGAGATAGAGGGGGGATGGAAGGAGCAAGAGAGAGAGAGAGGTGGCAGAGAGGCGAAGGGGGGACATGAGGTGAGACGAAGGGGGGACATGAGGTGAGACGAAGGGGGAGAGAGAGAGGGAGAGAGAGAGAGAGAGAGAGAGATAGGGGAGGAGAGGGTGGAGGTAGGGGGAGACATGGCCCACAAGTGTCATGGGGTATCAGTATCTCTTGACCTTCATTTATCACACTTGTGGTCACCTACAAACCCATGTTTATGGATCAACTAAAAAACATCATTTCCATTGACGTTCATTTTCTAGGCTAGACAGTATCAATATCAAAGTTAGCCCATAAGTATTATAGGATACTGTATCCTTTGACCTTTTCCCACCATGATTATGGGTTAACCACGCAAAACCCTTATATTCATTGGCTCATATTAAATGAAAGCTTCTCACAAGGGAACTTGACACAATGAGAACCATTTCATCCTAAGGGAAAAATCTTGATCCTAATGGAAAGTAATATCCACACATGGTATTTACCCATGGTGTTGTAACTCAAGAAGGCACCTAGAATACCATAAATAATGGGTGTCACCTTGTAAGAGGACAAATGTGTCCTTCAAAATGTAGGATAAATGATTTCTCCATTTGATGCCTCATGTACATCTAATTTCATGGAGCTATAGTTTATTGAACAAGTAGTATCAATTTTAGATATCATATCAAATGAGCACTTTGTTTCCTATAGAATAGCCATAGTTGGCTTTTCTTTCAAAATTTTATTTTTAATAAATATTTGTTTTTTCATTCATTCATCTGATAATTTATGATAGTATATTCCTTGGGCATTTGAGCGAGTGGGGTGGAACATGTTCATCATCAATGCCATTATTCTTAAATTGACTAGCATTTCTCTCAACTCTTGTAGAAGTTTCTTAGTTCTTCTTTATACACCCTTTTATTCTATTTTCCTATTTTTATCTTTATTTTAGTGTTTTAGTTTCAACTGCTAAAGAGATAGACGAGTGATGCTTACATTGCATTTTTTATTCCTAAAATTATCCTTTTTTATCAAGGCTTTTGTCAAAATTTGAATTTATTGATTGAATATTGAGTCAGTCTATTTTCCATCCCATTCTAATACTAAATATTGCAAATCAAGCTTGCTAAGCTCCATATCTTCACATTCCTCTAATTTTGTTAGGTCTCTAACGTCTTAATCCATTTATGTGTCTTTGTTGTCTCCATTATTATTTTTTCTTCACTTCATTCATTATATCATTCTTTCCCATGTTTCTATAACTGGTGGGATTACTCCTTAAGATTATGGGTAACCTTGTTTAATGTTTCCACCATGTTCTTGGATAACATTTCATTTCAATTACATGATATTTTCCAATGAAATCAACATCCAAGGAGGGTTTTTTACTGGATTTTTTCTTTTTTACCACATTTTCAAAACTCCTAGGTTTTTTCTCCATTTATGATTTAGGGACAGAGGAAGATTTATCAAGAGGAAAATACCTAAATATGTTCCCTTGCTAATGATATTTGTGTTGATGTCACTTGTTGTGATGACGGTCCTCCTACCAACATCCACTCAACTAAGCCTGAATTAAGAACATGTTTTGGTACCAGAAATACTTGCTCATTGTCCCATGTCTTGAAACGTGTGTTAGCTGTTTGGAAAATACAAGGATGCAGATTTGGAGAATGGTTTCGTCTAAGGAATACATTCTTTTAACTATGAATTTTCTTTCTAGTCTCCTAGGATAAACTTTTAGTTATTCAATATTGTATAAAAATTAAAAATAAACTAAGAGAATATATCTAAAATTGCAACAACAAATAAAAGAGCAAGGTGAAGCATTAAGAAAAAAACAATGAAAATTGTTTCTACACTTCAAACCATACTAAGTAAAGTGTTCATGCTATTTTGAAGAGAAAAATCTATACTAAACACAGAAATCCAATAACCAAAATAAGATAAATTATCTCACCCACCATATGATTAACAAAAACAGGTAAACGCATGAGTAATTCACTATAAAATGTATTTTCAAATATTTAAAACCTTTAGTATTAAAGTAGCTTTAAAAAATTTAAAATTTATTTAAATTATCAATATTAAAAAAAATAACACATTTTGAATAGAAATTTACATACTAGCACAATTATATAAATTAAATGGTTAGTAAATGTTTATAATTATCAATCCATAATAAAGACCAAGACATTTACTTCATCATACATCATAGGTTGCTAAAATTTCAAATCTTATGAAATTAACATTATTATTATTATCATTATGATTATAAGCTAAACATATATTCATTTCATAAAGATGTATAGTGTCGAACTTTTTCCGTATTGAATTTTATAGAGTGAAATATTTTCCATATTGTATCGAATTCGAATCCGAATCTGAATTCGAATTTGGTAACTATGGTTTAAACTCATCCCGAAATCACTTCTAACTTCTTCTTTTTTAATTTGGCCACATCTAAAATTGTTTACACATCTAACCTACAATTTAATTTTTTATTTTTTATTCTAATTAGGCCAACATTTAAAATTGTTTACACATCTAACCTACATTGGGTTGTAGAGGGCGGAGATCAGAGAATAATATGGTTGTAGAGCACCCATACTAGAGAATAATATTTCTATTTTCAATTTATTTAGATATACCACATGACCATGTGGAAGGGTGAATCTAAGCTCATGGATAGAAGTGGATTTGGAATAAAACAAATGCATTTGGTAGATGGGAATGAAATTCACAGATAGAGTGAGAGGTATGAAATGAGTGGATAAGAGAGTGGAGTCTTTTATAATATTTTTAATTATATTTTAGAATTTGTATTGTATTAAATAGACACTTGTATTGAAACTTAAAAAGTTTTCCAACCTAAAAGTTTGCCAACCTTTGATATTGTTAGTTTGGTCGTGTATAAAACTAAGAATATTTTGATAACAGATCTTAACCATTCATTTAATTAAAATCAAAATTATGTAAGACCAATTCCAATAAAAACCAGGGTTATACACTTAATCATAAACTAAATATTACACTATAATAAACTAAAATTTGAATGGGAGGTTGATGAATATACATATTCCCCTGCCCTTTTCCAAATGTAAAGCTTCTGCAACTAATTACACATTCCGCAAGTCTCTGTTCTCAATGCAATGGGAATCCCTTTCCCAATAATAGTTTTTTTTTTTTCAGAAGAAAAAGCATCGTAGATTATATTAAGTCAATATAAAAACCATGATTGGATACAAATGGATGACTTGAGCACCTCCATATCAAGATATCATTGAGAGGAAGCATATAGGATGAGTGACATATAGCATTGCATAATATGAAGACTATAGAGAAAAAAAGAGCAGATGGAACAAGATGTAGAGAGACAGTACTCATGGATACATATGCTTTATCATAATAATCGAAAGAAAAGAGCAGCGGCTGTGCCCAAATTCTTAGGCCTGTGTGCTTGAAACATAATCAAAAATTGAGCTGATAAAGTGCAAAATGGACTTATAGGGGACCTTGGAATCTATGAAAATTTTATGGTTCTGCCACTTCCAAGCACACCAAATCGTGATGACAAGGAGAGGGAACCTTGACTTGCATTGTGTACACCATCATTGAAATGCTGCATGAACAGAAGCAAAGACATTGTGAGGAAAATCAAATAAAATAGCGAGCTCATACCAAATTTCCTGTGAGGAGATGCATTGAAAAAAAATGTGAAGATTTGTCTCCTCTTCTGACTTGCACATCGAACACCTGCTGGGGCCATGCCAATTCCTCTTCCTCAGATTATCCCATGTCATATTTCTGTTATTGAAAACCAGCCAGGCAAAAAAGATCATTCTAGGAGGGCATCCTAATTTCCATAGAGCCATCGGGAAAATAAAGGCGGAGCTCAAAGCCTTTGCGCAGATGAAATCGGAGTATATGTCTTTAACTCGGATTGGTGTGGAAGCATTTAGCACGAACCAAATAATATGGTCATTTAGTCCCCTACATACAATCCCACTTGCCTGTAAAGAAGCAATGACCGCATTCTATGTGGAAGAGAATTCAGTCGGCAGACCAATGTCTATAGCATCCTTCCAAATGGGGGTAAGGCCCAACCAGTCCGAGATGAGTTTGTCGCAGGTGAAAACACCGATTCTGTGTAGGGCAAATAAAATATCTTCTGGAAGATAGAAGCTGCGGCTACAAGCGATAGGATCAATAATCCTAAGGAGTAATCCCACCAGTTATAAGAAACATGGGAAAGAATGATATAATCAATGAAGTGAAGAAACAATAATAGTGGAGACAACAAAGACACAAATGGATTAAGAAATTAGAGACCTAATAAACATAGAGAAGGGAGAAGATATGGAGCTTTGCAAGCTTGATTTCCAGTATTTAGTAGTGGAATGGGATGGAAAGGAGACTGACTCAATATTGAATCAATAAATTCAACTTTTGACAAAAGCCTTGATAAAAAAAGGGATAATTTTAGGAATAAAAAATGCAATGTAAGAATCACTAGTCTATTTATTTAGCAGTTAACACTAAAACCCGGAAATAATGATAAAAATAGGAAAATAGAATAAACGGACAAAGAAAGAAGAACTAAGAAACTTCTACACGAGTTGAGATAAATGTTAGTGAATTTAATAATAATGGCATTGATGATGAACATGTTCCACCCCACCCCCCAAATACCCAAAGAATATATTATCATAAATTATTAGATGAATGAATGAAAAAACAAATATATATTAAAAATAAAATTCTGAAGAAAAACCAACTATGGTTATTCTATATGCAAGAGATTCCTCAACTGATATGCTCTCTAAAATCGATACTACTTCTTCAAGAATCTATAACTCAATGAAATTAAATGTACACAAGACATCAAGGGGAATTACTTTATTATACATCCCCCATGATATTATGCTTTCAAGCATCTTTTCCACTCAAAGAATTTTCTTAATAAAGTATCAACTAATATGTTGACATAAATGGGATTTATTTCCAATATTTATGGACCTGACCTAACTAGGAATATATGTTTTTCTTTTTTCACAATATTCAACCCATCCCTTATATTATAGGACATGGTTACCTATTTGTGGGACAATATTTATGGTTGAATCCTCGGATGAAAATAGGGGAGATTGATACATTTTTCGGGGTGTAAGATTTAAGAACCATAAATGTTGACAGAGACGAGGAGAGAGAGCATACAGATATGCTTTGAAACAATTCTTATAAAAACCTTAAATAGAAAATACATACAGTGAATACCTAACAATATATGAAAATAAAATAATTCTCTATTAAATGCAGAAATCATTTATCCTACATTTTGGAGGACACATTTGTCCTTTCACAAGGTGAGGCCCATCATTTATGGTATTCTAGGTGCCTTCTTGAGTTACAATACCATGGGTACATACCATGTGTGGATACTACTTTCCATTCGGATCAAGATTCTTCCCTTAGGAAGAAATGGTACTCATCATGTAAAGTTCCCTCATGAGAAGATTTTTTTGAATATGAGCTAATGAATAGAAGGGTTTTGTGTGGTTGACCCATAATCATGGTGAGAAAAGGTCAAAGGATACATTATCCTATAATGCTTATGGGCCAACTTTGATATTGATAGTGTTTGGAATAGAAAATGAACATCAATGGCAAGGGTGTTTTGTATTTGATCCATAAACATGGGTTTGTAGGTGACCCACAATTGTGATAAATGAAGGTCTAGAGATATTGATACCCCATGATAGTTGTGGGCCAACTCTGATACAAATAGTGTATGGACAAGCGCTAGATGGGAAAATATCCATTGACATGGATCTATGATGGAAGTTTCCCCTAGAAAGTTATAGTGTCAAATGTCTTTGTCTTGTTGTATATGACGTCAAAACGTTTCACCCAACTAGTGCCAGTGACAAAATTCTTTTGTTGGAGGGGATCCAGAATGATAATCTTCCATTAGAATGGGCTATGAAAAATATCTTCTATTGAGAAGGGCCAATATCATAAGTATTCCATTGGAAAAGGATTTGGCAATGGAAAACCTATGAAATATTACATAGGTGAGGGATTTGGAAACATCAAAAACATTCCAATCGAAATCTTAGTGTTGTGTGCGAAGGTCCGAAACCTTCCACTCATTTTGGATGTGACTTGGAAATTGATCTAAAATATTCAACATGTATGGGCTATAGTCTGAAGAAATAAGAAGCACTTCACTCTAGGATCTCATTCATAGGCAGTGGAAATGCATCATTGGGAGAATATATACATGAACCAAAGGCTTGGTTCATGTTTTGGAACCCTACCACATGACATCCATATCTTTTGTGACCCCTATTATGGATCACAAACTCACCATGTATTATGGCCATCATTTTTTCTTTTGTGAACATGCATTTCTATGAAAAATTTTGAACTTCTTGAAACATGTGAGTGGTGGCTAAAATCATGGATGGTATGAGATGAAATATGATGAATTCATTCACACCATTTCCTATTAAATTCATGGCGACTATGTCATCACTCATATTGATGCCATTGTAACCTTAAAAGATATAAAGCCTTGGATTTTATATTCTTGAGAGGTTAGAGAGGGACTCTATGCTTAGCATAGTGGTTGCCCTTTTGCCAGGTATCTTGGTAAGCAAAGGTCTAGTTTGAATGTTGAGGAGAACCATGAACACTATAGAGGCTTGACAGGTAGTGAGACAAGTGTAGGCTTTGTCCATGGTATTGTCCACATCATTATAATGTTCAACCTTACAATCTGGGGTGTGGGGACTGATGAGAAAATACAGGACACTCCCATATTATTTGTGCATCTTATCCTCCCAAGCATATGCCACATATTCATCCTTAATTTATGCATGGATATAATCTCTTGATTCTTGGAAGGTGGGGTAGTATTCTAGGGTGGAATCAATAAAGGAAACAACATAATGAGGATTACTTAGGTCTTTGAGCATGTACCATTGCTTCTTTGGAGAACCATGATTGAGAAAGATGCAGGCTTGTAGCTTGGCCATGAGGCCATGCCTCCACCAGACTCGAACTTGGACTGGTGTTTTGTTCTCACAAAAAAACTTATCGAACCCATTCTTTCCATTATCGAAGGGCACATAAAGGTTAACATCATTTCCAATCTATAATTCATCCAGCACGTCTTTGGTTTGAGGCATGTCATCATTATGTTACTCCATCTTGGAGATTCCTACAACCATTTTCGTGGCTACCACAACCATAGGGTTTGATCCTTTTCCCCTTACCGATGATTTCTCGAGGGATTCACTGGTCACGATCCCTTTCGACCTTGCTAGTGATTTCATGAAATCCATATGGTGAATGAATTGAGGAAATAAAAGGCATAACCCTCACCAAGTAGAAAATTTAATATTCCATCTAAATAATAACTAGAATCTCAAAGAAATGGGCTAGACATACATTTGTTAAATCAACTTGGCTCTCATACCACTTATCCAGATCATAGTGGCTATGACCTAGGAACAATAAATAATAAGAGAGAGAGTAGGAGAGAAAGAATATAAATACGGGATGCAACTATTCTTAGAAAAACCTTGAATAAAAAATACACACACTGAATACCTAACAATATATGAAAAATATAACTCTTTATTATATGGATAAAGAATTTACCCTACAATGTGAAGGTGCCATATGTCATTTTACCAAGTAAGGTTTTTTATTTATAGTATTCTCGTTGGCTTCTTGAGTTACAATAACATGGGTGGATACCATTGGTGGATTCCACTTTCTATTCAAATCACGGGTATGAGGTGACCAAATGAAGATTTGTGGTTTTTTAAAGTTAGCAATTGAAGCCTAATTATAGTTGAAATGGAAACATCCAATGAAATTCACACCTAGGACGATAAAAGAGGGGTCCTTCATAACGTAAGCTCTAGACTAGATGAATTTCCTTATATATTTTTGAATTCATAGAAGGATTTAATTGCGAAAAATGGAGCATGTTTAGTATAATATCATCATCAAAGGTAGAACAATGAAACTTATTAGCCACAAAATCCAACATCAAATATAGTTGGGGGAGTGTAACAAATAAGAGGAATTCTTATGGCATCAATAATTAAAATTTTGGTGGGTAGATGAAAGAGAGAACAACACACAATTCTTCAAGTTATCCATGGTTTAACATCAACATGATAACTTATTTCAACCCTAAAAGATAGTTATGGCTTGAAGCTATAGTGAGATCTTAACATTGAAAAGGAAATGAGAAATTACTAATAATATTTTCTCACTCAACCTAAGAAGTTTTTAGAGGAGTTTATTGAAAGAATTGAATAGAACATTCCAACTTTGATTGCCAAGAAGCACAATGAAGCCCTGTTGTTCAACGTCATAGTTCACTATGTAGAACAAGTAGTCATTGAAATGTCGAATGGAAAACCCCTAGACTAGACAGATTTTTGCATAACCTCCTTAGTACTCATAACCTTAATTCCACCTACTTCACACTCATTTCTAAGGAAGACACGATAGAGAATCCTAAAGCTCATATTCTAGGAGAAATCTAGCTATGGTGAAGGTAGAAAAATCATTGATAACATCATTTTGGCCCATGAATTGATTCAATCTCTAAATATTTCAAAATTTGGGTATGGTCATCATGCTTGTGATGCCCAATGATTTTGGTAGACTTAGCAATAAATATATCACATCATTTTCACCTTTGGGTTTTCAGACAAATGTAAAATTGGATTATCTCTTTTATTTCCAATGGCTTCTTCTTGATCCTCATAAATGGGTCACCCTCCTCAACATCCATTCCACCTTGTGGAGTCATGCAAGGGGGCCCATTATCCCGCTTATTTTTCCTAATCAAAGAAGTATTGAGTTGATGTATTAATGCTATGGCACCCTAAAAAAACTCGGGGTATGGAACTTCATGGGGATGATAGAATTGCATCTGATCAACAATTTGTAGATGAACTCTTCTTGTGTTTGCACCAATTGTAGGAAAATATCTTGCCTTCGAATAGGTACTTGAATACTTTATGGTAGCCTTGGGCACAAGTATAAACCATGGAAAGTTGCAAATAGTCCTCTTCAATTCTCCTATTACTATTCAGTTACATATGTCAAAAAATATCAAATATCAATGAATTTACCTTCAGTCTAAATACGTGGTTGCTCTACATGTTAAGAATTCCCTTTGGTATGCCTCATGGGAGTATCTTCACCTTTACTTGGTTTTTTTTGCATAATCATTGTTATCATCGTAAAATGGCT
Organism: Pinus taeda; assembly: GCA_000404065.3. Taxonomy (NCBI): domain Eukaryota; kingdom Viridiplantae; phylum Streptophyta; class Pinopsida; order Pinales; family Pinaceae; genus Pinus; species Pinus taeda. The sequence continues at coordinate 9,594 of APFE030372685.1, forward strand.
ATAAGATAAATTAGCGATGTTATGGTTGGAATCAAAGTTATGAAGCTAATGAAGTGTTGAGATAATGGGTAATATTTTATCATTTAAAGCATGGAGAATGTATTAGTTGAAGTAAGCATGCAAAACTATATTAGATAAAGCTTTTGATTATTGCATCACAATATTTACATTTTGATTAACCATACATTCACTCTAACAAATAGTAATACTTTCATAACTAATAAATGATATTTGATTAAAAATAAATAAATAATGTGATATAAATAATTAATGCAATCACCCTCTTTTATCAAACTATGTAAAACTTTAGGCTAGTATGGTAGGGATGTTGTAATGTAATGTTCAAAATTTTGACTAAGCCAATTATATGATTAAAAATAAATAAATAATATGATAGAAATAAGTAATGGAATCACTATCTTTTATCAAACTATGTAAAACTTTAGGTGTAATTTATGTGTGTATTTTAATTGTACGGCTCTCTAGCCGAGGATGGTAAGGATGTTGGAATGTGGATGGTAAGGATGTTGGAATGTAATGTTTAACATTTTAACTAAGTCAATTATATAAAAATAAATAATTAAATAATTAAATAAAAAGATTAATATAATGAAATGTAAACATCAAATAGAATAAAAATAAAATGAAAAATAACGATGTAAAAATGAAACAAAAATGACCCATGGTATTAAAAACCATGGTATTCATGTGAAATATAGCCTATTTTAAGGGAGAAATTAAAACAACCTAGATCCATCACAACGTTACCAAATCTTTTGAGGTGCAAACCTCTTTTAAAGTGAAAATAAATTTAATCCCTCTTAGGGCTTGGTAGATTGGAGTTAAGATGGATCTAAGTTGATAATTTTCAAATTAAAAGAAATAAAAGGAAAATAAGTAATGATAATAAAAATGAAAATTATCAATTTATAAGATGCAACTTAAATTTGTAAACTATTTAATTTATGTGAAATTTAATCCCTTTAGATTAAGAAGTCAAAATTTTGTGATTATTATATTAAATAACTATATATAGTCCTCTATTCAATATTAAACTATAAAAAATATCTATATTATTTAGGCAGACAATTAATATATTTAATATAAAAGCTAAATAGTAAAGTGTTCCATATTGAGTTGCATTGCTAATTTTTGAAAAGGAATCTCCGAAATTGTTAATCTCAAATGTATAGTTAAGTTGTTAATATCAAAAAGATGATTAACAAATTTGATTATTTTAAACATTAAAACAATTGGTAATATATTTTACCATATTTATAATTAGAAAATTTCTATTTTTATATTGATTAATGACTTTTTATAGCTAAAATTTGTAGTACAAATTTGAAATCAGTGCCATATCAGAGGACAACGACACTCAAAACTTGAAAACGGGCATCAGCCAAGTCAGCAGTGTGAGCACCACAGGAGAAAATATTTAAAACACACATTTATTGGAATAAAAGATCGTGGAGGGTATTCGAGGCTATCGATTGCATGTGGATAAAATGGCTATGATATATTATGGAAAATAGTGAATTGAAAAAGGGCTAGCCATTGTGCACTTGTGAATTGAAAAAGGCATAGCATGTTTTCCATCCGTCGAGAGAGCTCGTAGAAAGGCTTGCTGGTGCACATCTGCATGAGAGTTGTTGCTTAACCACTTAGCATGTAGACGGAGAATGCAGACCTATACCTACCATGGGTGCCACAGAATGTGAGGGCACTATATAGAATCCTCCCAATCCTCTGAACGCTCAAATGCATGTTGAAGGCATCAAAAAGGTGAACTTATAATCCCATGGAAATTTCTGATCACAGGGAGTGGGAGCACGGTGGTTCATTTCGTCCAGGTGATCGAGCATGGGATGGGAGTTCTAGAGCTATGGGTCCCCATCATAAATTGCAGTAAGTAATCGATACTCTGCAAAACGAAGCGAATTGACCCTCCAACCCTTTGACCACTAGAAGGTGCATGCTAGGGCAATTTGACCCTCCAATATTCTAGCACTCGTAGCTTCCACCGAATGTTAATGGGGCTTGACTGATTCTGCATATGTGCTGGAGTGAAGCACATAGAGAGGAACCATCGTTTGAAGAACCAGCCAGAGGACGTGGTGGTTCAAGTGGTGATCGAGGACATGTGATGGGATTTCAGAAAAGGAGGCCGTCAGATTCCATTTCTGCGAACACCGTCTGTTCATTAATGGTATATATAATGATTACCTCTATTCATTGCAAGTATTTATAAGAATTATTTCTATTCATGAAAGTGTGGGAGAGAGAGAGGGAGGGGAAGCAGGAAGGTAGAGAGGGAGAGACAGCGGGTTGGGGAAAGGAAGGGGGGAGAGAGTGGGCTAGGGAGAGAGAGCGAGAAGGTGAGGGAGAAGGTGTGGGAGAGAGAGAGGGAGGGGGAATGGGAGTGAGGGAGAGAGAGACAGAGGGGGGAAGGGAGAGACAAAGGAGGGTGGGGGAGGATGGGGGGGAGAGACAAAGAGAGAGAGAGAGAGAGGAAGCAACTGTGGAGATGGGGATGGGGAGAGAGAGAGCGAGACAGAGAGAGATAGAGGGATGGGGGCGCAGAGTAGGGGAGGGGGAGAGAGGGAAAGGGAGAGGATGGGAGGGAGATGGGAAGGGGGGATAGGGGGGGGGGAAGGGAAGAAGAGAGAGAGAGAGGGGAGATGAAGAGTGGGAGGGTGAGAGAGAGAGAGGGGGGATGGAGAGTGGGACAGAGGGAGAGAGAGGGAGGGGGAGACGGAGGAGGAGGGAGGAAGAGACAGGAGGTGATAGGGAGGAGGAGAGAGCGGGGCAGAGAGGAAGAGAGAGGGGCGAAAGGAGGGAGATGGGAGAGAGAGAGAGGGGGAGAGTGGGAGACATAGGGTGGGGGAGACGGATGAGGAGGGCGAGAGAGGGAGGAGGGGATGAAGAGTGGGAGGGGGAGAGGGAGGAGGGAAAGAGATAGGAGGTGAGAGGGAGGAGGAGAGAGGGGGAGAGGGAGGAAGAGAGGGGGGGAAAGGAGGTAGAGAGAGAGAGGTAGTAGAGAGGGGGAGCGGGTAGAGAGATGGGGGCTAGAGGGGGAAGGGGAGAGAGAGAGAGGGATAGACAGAGAGAGGGAGGGGGAGAGAGACAGATAGACAGACAGA
>APFE030372690.1:0-18435 GCA_000404065.3 Pinus taeda
CCGAAAAACTGCTAAAAATAGTAAGTTGTGCTACAATTAAGGAAACTGAAAATGTTGAAAGAGACAATGATGGGGGTCCAGATGGACTTGGCAGGTGGCCACCAATATCCACCTGGATCAATAGCTTATTATTGGTAGCGGATAGGGTTGTAGTAAAACTGTGGTAGATGTGATCAACATTATCACTATATGTTAAGAAATCTAAATCAATTTTAAAATTATTTAAGAGTAGATCCATTTTACTTCTGTAAAAATAAAGTTTCCTTTGAATCACAATTCTCTTGGATGTGACTAGTGTGCATGTCAAGGTTTAGAGTTAAGGTTAGAGGTATGTGGTCAAAATCAAGCTCACAATCATTTAGGAGGCCAAAATTTACAATATGGTTAAGAAAATGGGTATCAGATATTGCATAATCCACAACACTACTCCCAAAGCCATGAATACATGTTATCTAGCGATAGGTTGGCCACTTATTAAGTCTATTACAAATCATCACGTCTTGGGAACCATAGAGTTTTATTAGCTCTATACCAAATAAGTTATCGATTATGTCTTCAGAATTTCTTTTGAATCTACCTACTAAGTCAAAATCCTCATCTAACCAAATGGGATTAGGGTGAGCATTACTACTTAGGAGAAGATCTTGGTTAGTAGTCATCCTAGCATTGGAGTCCCCTAGCAAGAGGATATTACCTTCATTCCTTAGACTATGAATATCCTTTTCTAAGGTACTAAAGGGGAAATTCTTATCTATGTTGTTTTTCTGGTAGGAGGTAGAGTTGATAGGATCAAAAAACTAATTCTGAGATAAGTGTTATTGGTGTTAGAGTAAAAAAGTTTGATCCAAATGTACTAATTAAGGGGGTCGATCTTATGAAGCCAAATGTAAGAAGAAATATTATTTTTGATATAACAAGTTATTCCACCAAAACCTATACAAGAGGATTTCTTATTCCAATCCAACCAAAGAATGAATCCATATATCTATGTGGGGGTCCTTATATTCATTATGCTCCCATGTTTCAACTAATAAAATAAGATCAATATCACTTGAGATCCAACTTAACATAGGACCTTTATGCCATGGAAAACCATACCAGTTACAAAATATGATCTAGAATGTTCCCAATTCCTATTTGTCACTCTTATTTTGGTTTATATCTCTAATAATAGCTTTCCTATTTCTAATGATTGCCCATTTGCCTTCCTTTCTTGCCTCCTTTACATTTTGAACCTCTTTTCTTGGTTTAACTTGGTCTTCTGAAATAAGGTCATCATTTATAAAAATTCCTAAAAATATAAAATAGTATAGATAATAGTAATATATACTAACATTATCATAATTAGAAATTTATAAGATTTAAAATAAATCATAATAATATATTTTATTTAAATACAAATTAAAATGAGTATTGAAATATTATTAAAAATAAATAACTAAAAATATTAAATTTTTATATAAACAAAAAATATTATAAATTATCTTATTTACATTGAAATATTATTAAAATATAAATATAAATAATTTTTTCTCATTAGAACTAGTGAATCAGTAACTTAAAAGAACTATTGTGAGAAATATTCTTGATCGAATCATAATCATTGCCACTATTTACCTTAATATCAAGATATTCAAAATAAATCATCAAGATTTTCAATTTTTTTCAAATAATTGCAATTCTAGCATCACCCTGATAACTTCTTTTTTTAATGCAACGTTATTATATTATAGTTGTAAATACACAAGGTTATAACCCTTATTACATTTGTTTCATATCACATTATGTCAACAACAACTTCATGTTGAAAGGAGATATTATCCCCATGGAGTCATTGTGACAGATTTTAGATTCAGGTGACTATAACCATACATGTTCGTATAGTCAAGAAGTGGAACCTTGTTGTTGGTGAATGGTTATAGTAACATTTATCAGCCTACGTATGTAAACATTATATAATAGATGATTATTATCCTTTTGCCTTTTCTACTCGGATTTATTTTATATAGTGGTGAATAAAATTACAATGGAACTTGTACAGTGATGTGTGGTTTGACAATAAGTCTGTTTCGGCGAAGCCTGAGAGACAGTAGTTCAAATCTCATTCAGTACACTGGCCTGCTATGGTGGATGTGCAGATTCTCCACCCCCGCCTTGGCGGCACGAGAGTCTCACTTTGCTAAAACCATAGGATCTTAGTATATCGACTTGCAGGTAATTGGATGTACTCTTGGTGTTATAGTGGCAGCACGAGAGTCTTGCTTTGCTAAAACCATAGGATCTTAGTATATTGACTTGCAGGTAGTTGGATGTCCTCTTGGTGTTATAGTGGCAGCACGAGAGTCTCACTTTGCTAAAACCATAGGATCTTAGTATATCAACTTGAAGGTAGTTTGATGTACTCTTGGTGTTATAGTGGTAGCGTCTCCCATAGATTAGGACTGGCACTCACTGATTCACCATGTGGTTAAAAAAGAAAAAATTACAAGGGAACTTTCTCAAAACATAGTTGTCACCCATAATTATGTAACCAAATCCAGTACGAACAAATGTCCTGATCTCCACCGTTAAAAGCTAAGGTTCTAATCTGATGATCAAGAACTAAGCTAGGAATTTAAGGGGTGACTTCCTCTTCACCTCACTCTTGGTCTCATTCAAATTCCTCCAATTTGCTTCACAAAGCCCTGTTGTCTGCAAATACTCCTAGCTTTCTTCATCCTATCAATCATTAATTTCAATGACCGAGGTACTCCCGGTGGTTTTATTAATTATAACAATCTTATCAATTTTAATTTCAAGTAAAAACTCCTATACTGGACAACTTCTGGTTTTGTTTTTTAGCTTCTAAAATTGATGACCCAGGCCAAGTTCGATTTTACTTGGTGGTTGCACAAATATGGGGTTTCAGTGTTTCCTAGTCAAAGTAATCCTGAAATGTTTCCCTCAAGCAAAATTGGGAACCATTATGATGTGTACATTTGTTTGAACACTCTATTATTGTTGTTTCACAAACCAAGTTGTAGTATTAACTTATTTTTCTGTTTTCTTAGTCTAGGTTAAGGTTTTCAACACTCTCACTGGTTGATTAAAAACAATTGCATTTTCCATTTGTTGGGTTCTTTCCATCTCAATAAGGCTCCATTATTTCTCTAACATGCCCCCTCCAGATTCTTTAGGTAAATTTTCATGTATACTCAAAGAGATTATTCTTACTGTGGATTGTACCCTATTGTAGAGGCACTTCTGAATCAGTTTGTTTTGTACCATATCAGGGAATTACTAACCTCTTCAATGACTACCTTACTGGTAAATGTGTAACACTTCATAATTTTTCTTTTTTCTTTTTTTATTTCAGAGTGATATCTACGAGATTACAAGTATCGAACCCCTAGTTAACCAGTCTTTCCTCTGTCAGCTTAACTATTTGTTTTTAAATCCAAGCTCAAATACTAATTGTGGTATGCATATTGATGGTGCAGGTTAGGGTCTGACCCTTCCCTTATCTTTGAGTGATTAGGTCTTGGACTCCCTCTAAAGTGGTTACTTCTGGTTATTCAACTTCTGATTTGACTCTTGCCTTTACCATTTTTTGTTGATAACCATTACTTGGATGAGGATCTACCTCTTCAATTTCTATATTTATAGTTTGGAGCTATAAGCTCCCATAAACTCTTTGTAAATTATTAATGATTTTAAAGAACAAGATCCTGCATGCAAGTTAAACTTAAAACTCGAGAAATTACTCTTATTTGTAACTCTTTGAAATATATTTCCCAATAAGGTGTTACAACTATTAATATAATGTTTATTTTATGTGTATATGTGCTCTTTTCTCTGACTGTCAATCTATATATTTTCTGGGTGTTTTGGTACCGTTGTATATGGAAATATTTCTTATATTTACAGAATGATAATGGCTTTATTATTTTTTTTATTGCATGCTTTTTTTATCATTTCCTAAACCCTTGAGTCTGGATCCCCTTCTTTGTTAAAAACAAGTAAAACTTAGATATGGTTAGTCGTCCCTAACCAGGGGTTTATTCAAGATTATTTTATTACTATTTAGTTTCATGTTACCCTTGATACAAAATCTTCGTGTTAGGGTATTGTCTCTTCTTGACAAAATTTTCCTTTTTATGCTATAATTTCGATTCACCAAGCAATATAATTTTTTTTTTAGCCTTTGAACATATTAACGTTGCTCTTAATAGATTATCAAAAATCCATTTCTCATATATATATATAGATAGATAGATAGATAGATAGCTTTGTGCACACTAACCAACTATCAAGGCTATCGTTCCTTGGTTTTATTTCCATTTCTCGCACAATATTATTTTCTTTTTTATTCACTTTAGGTGTATACGTATTCGCTGGCAGTGAGATCTCTTTCAATACATATATACCACTACTTCTATGAAAAGAATATATCTATCTATATATATATATATATATATATATATATATATATATATATATATATATATATATATATATATATATATATATATATATATATATAGATAATATATATATATATATATATATATATATATATATATATACATACACACTTCTAAGAAAGGAATGGATGTATTGAATGCACCCTCACTGGCATATATACTACTACTTCTAAGAAAGGAACGGATGTATTGAATGCACCCTCACTGGCATAGAGGGTTATGGGAGAGACGGTTTGATATTCTTCATTTATTGATTTTCAATTGTACTATAAGTAGCATATATCACTGATCTATGATCTATGAACTTATTTCTATGAACTTATTTATATGGTAGTAGTTATTTAATGTGAAACATCAATAGGTTTTATTTTATTTTATAAAGACTATTCATTGTGGGAATTATCTCTTCTTTTTTTTCTAAATTTGTCCATGTATTTTGTTAAGTTATCATATAGCTTTGTTTATGACGGGTCGTTTAATACAGTTCTCTATTTTATTGTAATTTATTTTTGTTTAAATTTTGCTACCAGTACTGTGGAGGGTAGATGGGACTTTTACTTCTCTTGCGACCTGTCATTTTCCATTCAACAATATTTAGGTATAATTATGTACAAAAATAAGGGTTGATCTCGATTTCTACTTCTAGTCTAATGGTAGATATCTAACTTGTTTCTACAGTGTTTCTATTAATCATACTAACATTTAACATAAGCCCACTCCTCCCAACCAATGAGAATGAAAATCACGTCCAATTCTACACCCAAGCTAGATTGTAAATCCCAGAACAATTTTTTGACAGAGACCTAACAAGGTTTGTTCAAAGGCATCAATATTGTACATGTCTAGCCAAAGAACTCACAAACTCACAACTTTATCTTAGGGATTCCAGTAGCTCCAACTAGCTCAAGAATACCCTAATTGGCAGTGTCATGCCTTCCTTCAACAATGTCTTATTGTAGGTTCACAAGCTTATAACTTTAGTGTCTTCATTTAAACCTCCTCCAAGCAAGTACCAAGTCTTCAAGGTTGCCTTGGGTTTTCTCTCCTCTCACCCTCTTGGCTCCTGTGTTGCAACAAGGATTATTCCTCTCTATCCAAAGGAATAATTATCTTCTATCTGTCTTGTGAGTAAGAACATTTTCATTTAGTTTCTTTTCTGCGTGAATTTCAAGACTTTTCATAACATTTTTAAAATAAATTAAAATAAAACTTTTAAACATTAATGTTTTCCACTAACATTTTTCACTTAACGCATGATTTACCAAGTTTGTGCAGCAAAAGTAAATTAAATATTTACTTTTCACTGAGGGGTGTTATAGCTTCCCCCCTTGAGAGAAACATCATCCTTGATGTTTGCTTCTAGCCCATAAAAACAGGTTGGGATACGCCTTGTTCATAAAACCTTTATCTTCATCTTCCCAAGTAACCTCTCATGGCTAAACTTCTTCTATTGCACTTTATTATAGGCAATAACTTGCTTTGAGAACATAATTTATCTTTTATTATGAGTATGCAGAGCTTCCACTCAGAATGTTCTGTCTGGTTCATCCTACATTCACAATCGATGTCATTAGTTTCCATCTAACATTATTTAAGAAGCATATATATAATCATTTTAACTTTATTAAAGGCACCATTAGTTGGTTTTTATGTATTCAACAAGGGTCATTAGTATGGATCACAACCTAACAAGGGTTGGAAACCTGCACTCAATAAAGGTGAGAAACATCATTATAAGCTCATCAATAATATCGTTAAATCCTTCTTACTTACCTAATGGATAAGTAAATAAAAAAGGACCCCACTTTTTGGTTCAACTGTAGTTTCATATAACGAAAGTACCAATTTTATTGCCATTAGTTACTTATTGGTGGTCACATCTAAAAAAAAGAAGAAAAAAGCATTTATTGTTCTTATGTTTTCTAGTAGATTGCAATTAGTGTAGTATCGTACTAGGAAGTATCACTACAGTTTTATCTTGACTTCAAACGTTACATATGCATTAGTTATGCATGGGATAAAGTTTAGGATAGCTTCATTCTCTTGCCATTTTCAAGGCGGTTACATGGTTGTCTACTTGTTCAAATAAACTTAGTTATGCCCATCTTGGGCTACTTTTCTTTTCATAAAATCGAGGTCTCATATTCCATTATTCCTCTAGTTTTGGTCCTTTTTCATCCTGTGTTGCAAGTTGTTGGTGAAGGTTATACACAATTTATTTTTGTGTACATCCATGGGGTTTCCTCCCCTTGAACTCATTTGCACGTTGACTTAGCTCACAAAAAATAGGTTTATAGGTTTATTTTCGTAGTTATAGATGCACCACCTAGCCATAATCATTTTATTTTCACTAGGTTGTTCCACATAATAATATACTACAATACTTGTTGGGTTGGTCTAGGAAACCCCATCAATGTTTACTTGTTTATACTTGCAACACCAACTTAGTCAATCTTTAGTTAGTTGTTGCATCAATTTTGTATCTAAAAAAGATCCATTTTACCTGTTCACAATGCCATGGACACATAGTACGATACATAATACACACACACACACACACATGTAAAACACATGCATATAAACAAATTACACAATAGTTTACACATTACCACATATAATTTGATAGACTGCATCGTCTCTATTTATGTGAATCAGGTCATACTACCTCTTCGACCTGATGGTCACCATATAAAAATCTTGTTTATCATATATTTTTTCTTTTCATACTATCCGTAAGTAGTCTTCCTTCTACTCCAATGACCCCGGGAAACCATGTTAAGCATACATATATATTTTTATATGTATTCAACCTTTAATGTCTACAATATCTAAGTATATGTTCAATTATAAGCCAGTGTTAAGAGAATAACTTTTTTTCATTTACTTTCCATCAATTCTATGGACTTGACCAGCCTACCTAGTTGTCATATTATTGTTTCAACTCTTATTCTTAACTTCAATCAATACTAACTTACCTATGTTTGCACATTTTACAAATGTCTTGAGTACTATTTATATATGTCTTATGTTTTTCTACTTGAGAATACCATTATCTCTATCACTTCTACTTTGATAGTCTCAAAATGTTTCATTCATTTTGTGATTTCAATAATTAGTATGATATATCTTGACTTACCAACACTCTACAGGTTTTCGATAGAGGTTTCTTTTAAACTGAAATTTCTTATATAATGCACAATTACATGTTTTCACACACTTCCTTTCCTTAAGAATTCCATTGGTTATTTCTAGCTATCATTCTTTAAGTTATTTTGATATGTGGAACTAAAGATTTAGACTATGAATAAGTCAATTGTTTACAATCTACATTCAAGGAGATCACAAAAGATTACTTTTGAAATTTTACATTTTTTAAATTGTTTTGTGATGTCTCTTTTATAGGGAAATATATGATTAATTCTTTCACTTTTATCAACCCTGAAGGCCAAACCTGCTCCTGATAGCCATGGTAGTTTAGTCACAATCATATGTTATAACACTGAGCATACGTATTCTCATGTTGTGTTGTTATTATGTTATATTTTTGTTTTGGTACTGTTAGAGTTCCAGGAAAGTATCCTAGATTGTAGCTCGGAGATGCCTGGTAACATATAAATTAAATTATTTTTGCAGAAGTTTATTGGAAGGGATGATGGTTTGGTTCAAGCTAGATAGCCACTTCTAGTCTGTTGTCACTCCAGACATGCATGAACACCTTCAGACTACAAGGCTTTAGACCACCAATGCTCAACAATTTAGGATTTAGGTGAATATGGAGAATACTAACCACACCCGTAGATACACAAAACCATGTGATGGCTGGCTGCAACCAGTAAAGAAACTTGTAGATATAATCTATCAATGCAAAGACAAGATGGCAGTTGTTTTGCATCAGACATAGAAGAAACCTGAGTGGCCTACTCACTAATACATTCAATATTTGAATACAGGGATAAGATGACAGTTATCTAGTATTAAACATGAAATCAGACATGAATACAGTGCCACAGGCACAAACTTAGAATAGAGAAGAAATGGGCAGTGAGCATATAACAACAAAAGAAACTTGCATTGCTGAAAATGAAGATGAGACGCTGCAAGTTATAGAGTGTTTATAGTCTCCAGAAGTTGAACCTTACATCAAATGCTAACCCTAATTACATATTTCTGGAGGCTATTTATAATTTCTCATTACAATGGCTCTTAACAATTTTAGAGATGGAGGGGTCTTAATTGACCACCAACTACCATTAACTATCTGATAGCATCTTTGAATGCAGTTGGTTTCTTCACTACAAAAACCTGATCGGTTCTGGTACTTTGTTGTCATTTAGGTGGTCAGATTAATTCATGGCAGTGGAGTTCTGTGACTATTTAATTTGGTTGCTAAGTCGTGCTTTGTCATTTTGTCCTTCAGCCATGCTCTTCATTTAATTCAATTTCATGGTCAGACTGTCCCCAGACTGATGGAGTTGGCCATCTTCTCCTTCGGGTAACAGATAAAACATGGGACATGGAGTGCATGGGCAGATGAATGACTGGGATGATCATGGATGGTGGCTATCAGATCAAGGGAGATGAGTGGCAAAGATCGTTTTACAAAGGCTAGCAATCACAGTGGGAGCGGGATGTGTCCAAGCCGTTAGACCTTCAGTGGGTAGATCAGATGGTTATCGGGCGACAGAGATGTGCGGGCGATAACGAGCAAGGTGGTTTAGGTTGGACAGTAATGGTGTTCATGATGCAGAGGTCGAGCAGTAAATGGTAACTGTCAGAAGTCACACTATTCCACTCAATGAATGACGTGTAGCGACAGAGGAGAGAGAGAGATCGCCCATATCGCGCGGGTATTGTTCGTGCTATTTGTCCATGCAATATGAGTGAGGACTGTTAGATCTAGTGGAGGTGATATGACGGTGGAGGACGATCAAGTAGGTTACCTTTATCAGGTGCAATATGGGCCATTGGATTGGCGAGAGAAGATCGACGACGGAGATGTTGTGCGATGAGTTATGAGTGCGTAAGGCACATGGGTAAGGTTTTATGGGTAATTTAGCTTTGCGCTTGGGGCTAAGGCCAAAAAAGTGGGTTTTTTCGGGTTTAGAAGGTGAATGAAGGAACGGGAAGGGTAGAAAGTGAGCGGGTTAAGGGGAGAAAGGGAAAATGACATAGGTGGAGCCCCTTTTGACAGCAGTAGAGAAAACCAAGCCCTTCCTTGGCCTTCCAAATGTCAGCACTGAACCTCAGGGCTAACACTGTCTCCTTCTAGGGACGAAATCCTCCCTATGAGGTTTCAAGAACCGTAGACCACTGCCTTCTATATAAAAACCAGATCAAAAACATTGCCTTGTATTCCATTGGGCATGGAGTCTAACTAGTATGAAATAAAAGCCTGAAAACCAACATATTTACAATACCAAGGCTTAAAAGCCTTAACTAAAATAAAGTTTGAAGAACAACCCATTGACTAGGCCATCAAAAACATATCCTCCTTCCTTTAAAGCATTCCCTTTGAGAAAATAGCCATTAAACTGAAAATTGACCCTTTTTACCTTTCTATGAAAGGTTTCTTTGTCTTGGTCAATGTGCATATCAGAAAACTCATCAAATACTTGCAAAACCCTATTGATTTGATCCTTCACTTCAAAAAAATTCCAGCATTCGGTATTATCAGGATGAGATGGTCTATATTTCACCTTATCTCTGTATGCTTTCAGCCTTGGTTGTTTTTCTCGGAAGGTTTGGCACACCTACTGAATGATAAGGTCTGCTTTATACTTTGTTGTGTCATTTGTGACCTGAAAAGTTAATATGAAGGATGAATCAGTGCATTCTTGTGTGGGGGGACACAAGGACTTCACCTGTTCCTACAACTTCCTTAGAGCAAGCCCCATCAAATAACATGTCCCAAATCTATAACCCTTCTTCCTCTGTGATCTGGAAAAATAGTTTTTTAAGTGGTGTAGAGGCCAACTAATAATGCTTGGCAATGTCAAGATAGAGCTTATCCATTACATCCTTGGGCATTGGAATATGGTGGGCTCTAGTGTCTAGAAGACAATTATGAAGGATTTAATCATGAATAGATAGAGAAACATAGGATGATGGGGAGTTGTCTCCACAATTTTCAATGATTGGGCCGAGAATAACAGCTGGTTAGTCATCTTGCAGATTTACATAGTCAGTGGAGGCTTGGATTGCTTTAGGCTCAAGATCCTCAAGGATGGATGCTTTGAAGGACTCATTCTTCACTAGTTCAATTAGAGGCATAGGCATTCTTGGCTTCTGAATTTTTGATTGAAAACTGAAAGAAGAAGGGGACTTGTCAAGGCCTCTTACCTCTATGGCTGGAGCTTTGAGGATGATAGGATCATCTACTGGCTGCTTCTGCTTATTGGCTTGATGTTCTGTAGGAATGACAAATTTATGAACAGGAGTTTCTTTGACATTATTCATCATAAACCTCAAATTATATTGGTGTTGATCTCCCATTTGTAGAATAGCTGCACCATCCCATTCTTGGCTGATCTCGTCTTTGAATAACAACTTATCATAGGTAACTTAGGTTAAAAAAGTGGCGCTACCTTTATCTTCCATACAATGGATCTCATCATGTTCCTCAAATTGTTCTTCTTCCATGACTGCATTTTGAAACGGGGTCTTCACTCTTTGGTCCTCATTGGCATCTTTGCTTTTTTGCAAAATCTGCAACTGCTCATTTGCTCTTCTATATGGATTTGGATTTGGAAGAGCAATGGTATTAGGAACCCTTGCTTTCCCAAAATGCTGCTCAACCTCTAATTTGGAAACTTCTGAGTCTAATGACTCTATCATCTTGGCCATTCTATCGATCTTAGGATCTAAAGATGATGAGGGCTCACCCCTCTGTCTTCTTCTATCAGCATTACCTTTGAGCTTTTCTGTAGCCATGATGTTTTATTCTACTTCCAGGGCTGCATCTTACATATCATCCAAAGAAGCACATCTTCTCTCCCTCAATAATAAATAGAAATAAGAATCGAAGGCATTGGCATAGGTGATATTAGTAGAGGTAGGGGTGGGTTTCAATTCAGCTAGTATCTTGTTGTACATGCGGTTAAATCTCTTATTGAAATCAGACAACAACTCATCATTTTCCCTTTGTAAGTTCCCAGACTCAGTATGATAGTAGAGAAAATATTTCTTACCCCCAATTCTTTAGGAACACATCATCTAAGGCCTCAATGTGTGCTATGGACCTAGGGGTCAATTATCTGAACCATTTTCTAGCCTTTCCATCTAGGCTTTGCACATATACTCACATCCACAAACCATCTTGACTAATGTCTAGATTATTAGCATAGCTATAGAAGGACTCAATATGTTCTTATGTTGTGACTCCTTCTGTCCCAGTGAACTTAGGCATGTACTTATGATATTCTCCCATAGGCATAGCATTCAGAGGAGTAGGCAAGACGAAGGATCCATACCTAGTAGCTATGATTCTTTCCATTTTGGTGGGTGCTTATGGGCCTGCCATGACTGAGGTAGACGAAAGAATGTTGGCAGTCTGAATGACAGAAAGCTGAGGGGTGACTGACAGGACTAAAGGAATATGGTGGATTGGAGGGGAGGCTTCCTTTGTGTTGAAATCTAAAGGGGGACCTAAATAATAGGGAGCTTTATGAATCTCTGGAAATTTCTCTTCACTGCTAGTACTAGAGGCTATATTCTCAATATGTATGTGCTATGTTACAAGACTTTCTTACAGAGATGCATAAGATTGTTTAGGTTTACCTGATCCTGATGCTCTCTTTTGTGATGTCTTTCTTTCCTTCATAATCTTCTCAGGGTCAGGTAATGGGTTAGTTGGTGACTTCTGAAGATTTATCCGAGTGTGCCTCACAAACTGAGCCAGAATTGTAATGTGGGGTCGTCAGGAGTTTGGACCTCCAGTAGAGTCGCCAAATAGATGATTACAACCAAAAATGTGTCCAGACTTTGTCTATCATCAAAGTTGGATCTGTGTCATTCTCCCAGGGAAGCTAAGCTTCAATTTCCAATCCCCGACAATGGCGCCAATTATGTTAGAGCTCCAGGAAACTCTCCCAGGTTGTACCTCGGAGATGCCTGGTAACATATAAATTAAATTATTTTTGTAGAAGTTTATTGGAAGGGATGATGGTTTGGTTCAAGACAGATAACCACTTCTACTCTGTTTTCACTCCAGACATGCATGATCACCATTAAACTACAAGGCTTTAGAGCATCAATGCTCAATAGTTTAGGAATTAGGTGAATATGGAGAATACTGACCACACCATTAGATACACACAACCATGTGATGGCTGGCTTCAACCAGTAAAGGAACTTGTAGATCTAATCGATCAATGAAAATACAAGACGACAGTTGTTTTGCATAATACATAGAAGAAACCTGAGTGGCCTACTCACAGATACATTCAATAATTCAATACAGGGATAAGATGATAGTTATCAGTATTAAACATGAAAGCAATCATGAATATAGTGCCACAGGCACAAACTTAGAACAGAGAAGAAATGGACAGTAAGAATATAACAACAAAAGAAGCTTGCATTGCTGAAAATGAAGATGAGATGCTACAAGTTATAGAGTGTCTATAGTTTCCAGAAGTTGAACCTTACATCAAATTCCAACCCTGATTACATCTTTCTGGTGCCTATTTATAATTTTTCGTTATAATGGCTCTTATCCATTTTAGGGATGGAGGGGTCTTAATTGACCACCAACTACAATTAACTGTCTGATAACGTCTTTGAACACAGTTGGTTTCTTCACTATGGAAACTTGATCAGTTCTGGTACGTTGTTGGTACGTTTTTGTCTAGAGTGTCAGCCATGCTCTTCATTTAATTCAGTTTCATGGTCAGACTGTCACCAGACTGAAGGAGTCGACCTTCTTCTCCTTTAGGTAACAGATAAGACATGGGACATGGAGTGCATGGGCAGATGAATGGTGGGGATGATCATGGATGGTGGCCAATGAATTGAGGGAGATGAGTGGCAGAGATTATTTTACAGAGGCTAGAAATCGCAGTGGGAGAGGGATGTGTATGGGCTATTAGATCTTCAGCGGGTAGATCAGACGGTTATTGGGCGACGGAGATGTGTGGGTGATAATGGACGGGGTGTTTTACCTTGGGTGGTAATGGTTTTCATCGCGCAAACATCGGGCGATAAATGGTAAGTATCAAAAGTCACACTATCCCACTCAATGAATGACACATAGCGGCAGAGGAGAGAGAGAGAGACCGCCCATATTGCATGGGTATTATCCGTGCTATTTGTCCATGCAATATGAGTGAGGACTGTCAGATCTAGTGGAGGTGATCTGATGGTGGAGGATGACCGGGTAGGTTGCCTCTATCAAGTGCAATATGGGCCGTTGGATCGGTGGGAGAATATCGACGACAAAGATGTTGTGCGATGAGTTGTGAGCACGTAATGTACATTGGTAAGGTTTTATGGGTAATTTAGCTTTGCGTTTGGGGCTACGGCCAGAAAAGGGGGTATTGTTGGGTTTAGAAGGTGAATGAAGGAATGGGAAGGATAGAAAGTGAGAGGGGTAAGGGGAGAAAGGGAAAATGACCCACGTGGGGCCCCTTTTGACAGCAGCAAAGCAGACCGAGCCCTTCCTTGGCCTTCCAAAAGTCATCACTAAACCTTAGGGCTAACAGGTACTAATATTCTATATATGAAATCTAGTTGTAGCACATGCTTACATTTGGTACCTTCTGTATTGTGTTAGACTTTATTCTATGTTATATATATATTTTCCCCCCTCACCCTTTGTGGGTAGTTTTCATTCAATTTATTATATATTTACACTTTGAATCGTCACATATATTATGTTACTCTAATATAATTTATGTTCTTCCATATCATATCACAACATAATACTCAATTCATTCACAATAGGCTATTTTACTACCTTTTACCTGTAAGATCCCCTGGACAAAAAAATTATATCATTTTTAGAATAAATAATATTTCTTATTATACCATTCACACAGTAATCATACTTACTATCATCATCTCATTTATTTCTGTATTTTTTCAACGAATATTTCCTTACCCTATCCTCATAATGGCTCGCAACTAGTGATTTGCTATTTTAGGTATCGTATTAATTTCATGATATCAATAAGTCATAAACAAACATTACCAACTACTTCAACTCACCACCTTCATGAAATATGTGATCCTTGTCCTTTTTTTAAGGGGACTTGGTTCTTTTCCACATTAATTATCCTCCAATTGTTTAAATCAGTTGGTTTTCCTTAACTTATTATTTTCCTTATGATATTTCCCAAGTAGGCCATTGAAGCTAGAAACAAAAAGTAATATTAAAAGACTATTCAAGGCATAACCTAGTGTAATACGAGCATATTTAGTGTCGACAAACGATCATAGGATATTTACATCACTAATTTTACAATAACACTTCCCTACACATCTCACACTTGGATTTCTCTCAACTCTCTTGTAAGGTTTGTATCCCCTTCTATTTGGCACATTAAGGTGCCTGGAGGTTCCATGGGGCTTTTTCTTTCTTTGTGTATCCTGATGAACTAGTAATTTTCACTAGACTCTTGAACATACAAACATAAATTCTTATATTTCCTAATTAACTTACATACCATGAATCTATCATTTTCTATCACAAGGCTTCTAATGCTTCCATGACTAGCATTAAAGTATCTTTTTGGTTCTTCCGAAACAATAAGAGTGAAACCACTAACTATTATGTATATTTAATTTTATAAGATAAGTTTAATCTCCACCTTTCTGCATTGAATATTCTACCAAGAATAAATTTTGACACAAATATGTCATTTTAGTTCACATACGACATCTTTTCTTCATGATTGTTCATGGTTTTATCCACACCATATTGTTTTCTCATGCCTTACTAAACTCACAGGGGCTTCACTAGTAGAGCAATACCATACCACATGGGTTCATATTTGGGGATATATATTGAGGGAAAATGACATATTTTATTGAGGGATATATATGGGGTAAAGGTTTTTTATATTCGTAGATATAAGAAATGGAGCTCAAAGTTAATGAAAAATATAAAGGGGTATAAAAATTGTTAATGAAAAAATGGATACCTACAATATCTAGTGAAAGTAGGGGTTTTTAAATTGGGAAGGTTTATTAGGTTAGTATTGGTAGGGGGTTAAATAATGTTATTTTTAGAGGTATTTTCCAATATGCAGATAAATTAAGGATATTATTTAACATTCCACGAATGCACGTTATATGTCAGAGGCCCATTGAGTGAAGCCCCCACGACTAAACTATCTTACATGTACTACTTTTAATTATTATATTTTGCTAATTATTTATCTATGTAGTTCACTTCGGAATTAATTTTATTAGATTTTTTTCAACTTTGTATTTCACTAGGGGCACTACCACAACCCCGTATTCCTTTCATGACATGTCGTCCTTTAGTAGGGTTACTTTGTACCCTTAACCAACTATTTCTTCCCATATATATATATATATATATAATATATATATAGAGGAGAGAGAGAGAGAGAGAGAGGAGAGAGAGAGAGAAGAGATGATAACATTATTCTCCCTTCATAAACTTAACAAAACCTTGTGTGTTCTTAGAAAATTATATATTACGGAGCAATGGAATACATAAAATATTGCAGAAATTTAAACATAGAAAACACATAAAACAAGAGAGACACAAATATACGTGGTTCACCGAGTTTGGGCTATGTCCACCCTGAACAACCATTCCTTCCTTTCTATTATCCAGCAAAATGAAGAGACACAACCTATAGCAAATTCGCTGTAATATCCTCTATTTTCTCTCGCAGTCTCACCTCTCTGCTTCTCGCTTGGAGGGGTGTACAAACTTCCTGGGGTATACATCCGGCTGAAACAAAGACCTCTGAACAATCATGTTCCACACACAACAATCTCCCACATAGAGAATGATTGTAGCAACTCCACTGCTGCTTCATTTGGTGGACAATGACTCCTCTTTGGACCTGGCTATTTCTCATCTTCATCGTCATCCTTGAAGACCAATTGAAATTGAGTATATTCTCAGTTTCTCCCTGGTTACAACTTTTGTTAGCATATCTGTAGGATTCTGGTTCATGTGTATCTTTTCCAGCTTCAGCTCTCCATCTTCCAACACTGATCATATGAAATGGTACTTGAGCTGTATGTGTTTAGTCCTGGAATGAAATTATGAGTTCTTTGCAAGATGAATGGCACTTTGGCTATCGTTGTATAACATGCCCATATCATGCTCCTTACCCAATTCACTCATAAACCTTTGTAACCAAATCATTTCTTTACTAGCCTCTATAGTAGCAACATACTCTGCTTCTATTGTTGAAAGTGCAACAACACTTTGGATTTTTGAAACTCAACTGGCAGTTATTCCACCAACAATAAATACATATCCTGTAGTGCTCCTCCTGTTATCTCTATCACCTTCCTTATCTACATCAACATATCCCTGTAGGGAAATGTTTGAACCACCAAAGCATAATGCTTGATTTGTGGTACCTTTCAAATATCTGAGAATCCATTTCACTGCCATACAATGTTCCTTTCCTAGATTGTTCATGTACCTGCTTACAACTTCCACTGCATGTGCAATATTAGGCCTTGTGTAGACCATTGCATACATTAAGCTTCCAACTGCTGATACATATGGAACTTTAGACATATAATCCATGTCTTCTTGGGTCTTTGGGCACATTTCCTTACTAAGTTTGAAATGACTAGCAAAAGATGTACTAACTAGTTTTGCATTGTGCATATTAAATATTTTCAACACCTTTTGTATGTACTCATTCTAAGACAACGTTAATTTATAGTTTTTCCTGTCTCTAGTTATTCTCATACCAAGGATTTGTTTTGCATCTCCCAAATCCTTCATTGCAAATGAATTTGCCACTTTTCTTTTGAGCACATTTATTTCCTGTAGGTTAGACCTTACAACAAGAATGTCATCTACACACAATAACAGTATAATATAGCTGCCATCATTTTTATTTTTTAGATAAACACAATGATCAGAGTGACATCTAGTATAACCTTGTTCAGACATAAACTTGTCAAATTTTAGATACCACTACCTTGGAGCCTGTTTTAAGCCATACAAGCTCTTCTTCAACTTGCACACAAGTTTCTCCTTCCCTTTCACTTCATATCCTTGTGGCTGCTGCATATATATCTCTTCCTCCAATCCCCATGGAGAAAGGTTGCTTTACATCTAACTACTCAAGATGCAAATCTTAAGCTGCTACAAGACTTAAAATAGTTCTAATGGAAGTCATTTTAACAACAGGAGAAAATATTTCACTAAAATCAATACCTTTCTTCTGTGCAAACCCCTTCACCACAAGTCTAGCTTTGTACCTCTATTTTCCTCCATCTTATTCCTTCAACCTGTAAACCCATTTATTCTTCAATGTAGTTTTTCCTGCAGGAAACTTGACTAAATCCCAAGTCTGGTTATGCATTAACGAGTCCATCTCTTATTCCATGGCTACCTCCCACTTCTTCCTGCTTTCAACCTGCATTGATTCTTCATAACATTCGGGTTCACCGGAATCAGTCAACAATAAATAATATAATGAAGGAGAGTATCGTTCAAGGGGTCTACTTATCTTGGTAGATCTTCTAACACCACTTTCAGGTGTTTAGGGTTCCTGTTGTAGTTGTGATGGTTGTTATTGTTGTGGTTGTTGATTATTATTATTTTCAGGTACCTTTACTTTTTCAGTGATTTCATCAAGAACTGCATATTCCTTGTTTTCCTTTTCTTGTTTCTTTTCTTGCAACTGATTCTTATACAAGATCTTTTCATTGAATATTACATCTCTGATCCTAATGATTTTGTGATTTTCATAATCATATAAGCGATAACCAAAATCATTAACACTATATCCAATAAAGGTACATT
>APFE030372693.1:0-22769 GCA_000404065.3 Pinus taeda
AAGCTTTATTTCAGATTGCTTTATCGTTCATGCATGGTGATTGATTGCTTTAGTTCTTAGCTTATCCATCACTTTATTGAGTTGAAGAAACACAAGTGTTCAAGTTGGGCATCTCTTCTGCTAAAATGATGAATTACAACTAGTTTCTTTGGTTTGCATGCAAGTAGTTTCTTATTGTGATTTTGAGTATTGAGATGAATAAATTATGATGAAATACTTTATGTGTCTCTTAAGTTAAGAGCTTCTTTCATTAACAATTTTTCCATCTTAAGTTCTTGATTTTAATCTCTAATTCATTAAGTGATAGTTGAGGCAAAGGTGGACTTCTTGAGTCAAGAACCATCTCAATATTTTTCCTCTACTTTAAACAAGTTGAATTAGAGTTGTAGGATGTATTGCTTTTGAATAAATTATCTTTCAAGGTTTGATTATATCTGATCTTAATATAGTGAACTTGCCTCAAAGCATAAACAACCCAGATTGATAATAAATAATTGTGTTAGTTTAGGTACATAAATTAGCTCAACACATATACTAATACCATATCTAGGAATATATCAAAACATCATATAGAAAATATCAACTATCATAAAGCATATATCAATCACCATAAATCATATAATAAAACAACATAAGCAAATATTAAACCACCATCAAGAAAATACCAAACCACCATAAGAAAATACCAAACCACCATGTAAAGTTGATTTGTCTTAGCTAACAAACAAGGCATGATACATAGCCTGCATACGATCCACCATCATCCATGTAGCTTCATTGGGCCCAAAGGGCTTCCATTTCCCTTTAACTTTCTCGATTGCTTGGTTCTGTGTTGAAGTTTCTAAGTTTACTTATTTAGAAGGCATTCCTGCACTTTAACTAATTTATTCTGACCTACTTGTTATTTTACATAACAAGTTATTTACAGTGTAAATACTAAAAATAAACACTAGTGCATGCTCAACATATTACAGATCAACAACTAAAACAAAAAAAAACAAACATGCCATATGACACCATTATTTTTTGACTAATGTCCCGAGAAAAACCCAATGTGGGAAAATTGGTGCAATTATCTGAGGGTTTTCTTATTAAGCAATATCAAAGTACAATCTGGGTGTCAAAACTGGCCTAACCAATAGAGAATTTACTTGGTAGTAATACCTCTCAGTTTCTGACAAATTTCCTGGTTGAAACCCCAAATAATCCTTCCGATAGCTACTCAACACGAATCTTCCCCAGAAACCCCATTGCCAGCGTCTCTTTAGACTATGTTAGCTACTCTATGTCCCACGATGGCCTTGTGCCACCCCAGATGGGTATGCGTCAGCCCTGGGATACCGTACATTAGCCCTCTGGCCCTCTGCATCAGCAACGTTGGCCTCTCTGAGGCTCTGTGTAGCTCCTGACTACCTCTGTGTGAGCCTTGGCTGGCTCTACGTCACTCTCCCTCGCTACTCCACTACTCTCCCTACATTATCTCTGCCTCTCTATATCTTTGTACTCAAATGACCCTCAGTTGCATCTCCTAATCACTAATGCTATCTCTCTTAGCAAACCCCACTTTAGAGAATAGAATGCCTGATCACTCTAGTGTATTCTCCAAATGACCCTCAAGCCTTCTCTTATAATTTTCCTGTTGACATATCAACGGCCGAGATTAAGTCCCTAATCAATGAAAAATATTAAATATGGCTTGATCCATGTCTTTTGGACCATTCTAACACAAATTCATATTAATACACATTAATATTTTATTTTCCCTAAGTTTAGACTTAGGGACTCAATCAAAAATATTAATTATTTTAATATCTCCCCATTTGTTTAGAATCTACCCAAACCCTTTCTGGGTATTAGAGATCTCATGTGTCCCTACCTCTCCACCAAATTTCATGGCTTGAGAACATACGATGCTACCCAAAATCAACACTCCCTCTTAGCAAGGATTGTGCTCTAGCAATACTCCTCACTGAGTGTTGCTCTGATCATCCGGCATCGATACCTGTGCTGATGCTAGGCCTTCTTGCCCAACATCCTTTGCACTGTTGCATCCTCTACTACTACCCATGGTTCTACCACTGTCACTTCTGCATCTTTAAGACAACTCCCTTTGCATCAGTGTTGTTGCTAGTCCTTTCTCCCAGCACTACATCTGCACTACACCTCGTCTCATCATTCTGCATCATGTTGCCCTTTGCTGCACTGCAACTTAGTTACTGAGAAGTAAGTGTTTGATCTCCCAACTGACCTCCATACTGGGCTAGGGACACCCACTGATGCTGAAGCTCCCTCTTATGCTGACAAGTGCTCCCTCTCTAACCTATGCACTGCTACAACAACTCCCTGCATCTCGCACCATTTCACACCTCTCTATGCCATCCTGCACTAGTGCAACATTCATATGCCTCTTGCACTACTGCAGCTTGCTAGCCTCACATAGTCTCAGGATTCTTGCATTGTAGCTCTCTCTGTTACTCCATCTACATCCATCTCTACCCACATCAGCCAGTCCTGCTAATCCTCTTCGAGGCTCCTGTAGCAAGGTCTAATCCATGAGTTTGGGTACGTTGAGGATCCTACCCCTCGTCACCTATAGTCCACCAAACTATAGCTCAATGTCTCCCCACTTCCGCTCAAGTGGTCATGTGCACTCATGGCATAGTCATCATCTATCAAAACTTCCTTCTCTTCCCTTGCTAGCATTGCCTTAGTCTCAAAAGACTCTCCCTTACTCTTCTTTCTCAGACACTAGGTCATATAATGACCCAGCTCCCCACAATGGAAGCACTTGATGTTGGAGAGATCTTTCTTCTTCCGCTTTTCCTACTTTCCCTCAGATGCTAGGGTAACATCTTCCTCATCCTGCTTGACTTTGATACCCTTGCTACTGCTACCCGTCTCCAACTGTCGTCTGACCTCTTCCTAGTGAAGAGATTCCCACAGCTCATCCCCAGGTGGAAGTGTACCTCTGCCCAGTATACTTAGGACAAATACTTCCCAGTCGTCTAAGACAACATTTAGGGCTATCCTCACCATCAACTCTTGATCCGGTGTTGCCTCTATAGTAGTCAACTGATCTCAAATCTCATTCAGTCCTTCAAGGAGGGTATCAATTGGTTCTCCCTTCTTCATCTGATATGACCTCAATTGGTTCTCAAGCAACATTCTTCTTTGCACAGAAGTATGCTGGTATAGCTTCTTGAGAGCCTTCCACATCTCAAGTGTCGTTACCTTCTTGCTTATGTGTGGTACAACATGATCCTTGACCCTGCCAAGGATAATGCTCTTGGCCCTCGCCATCACTTCCTCATACTTGTCATTATCATTAGGATTGACTAGGATAGCTATTACCTTCAAGTCTAAGCTCTTGACATGATTCCTGTCCAGTATATATAAGATTATGGCCTGCCAAACTGCGAAGTTCAATGCTCCGTCCAGTCTATCCTGATCTCTTGCTCCCTGTAGTGCCATGATGCTACTGTACTTCCCTCCTAGAAGTTCTCTATTTTACTCCTCTAAGTCCCTACTTCCAGTGTAGAATTTCACTTCTCGACTCCCTCTGAGTCCTCATTTCCCTCCTAGAAATCCTTCTACCACTGTCGAGATGCCCCCTACTCTGATCATCTTGTGAAACCACACCATTGATCTAGGTTCCTCAGCTAGAAACCCTTGTTAGCAACTCCTCTTCCCTTGCTCTGTCAGGTATTGTTCTAACTATGTTAACTCACCAATTCCACTCTGCAATATTCCCATGGCCTTCTAAACCCCAACAACTTGAAGGTGAGATCTCCTAAGCTCTACGCAATCCCGGCACTAGCAACCCAGCCTCCTCAGCCAACTGTGTTAGCCCCCTAGCTATTGTGTGGCTCTATGTGAGGCTTCTTTTTCCTTCCTTAGCATTTGTGTTGCCTCTTCTTGGCTCACCCTTGATGATGTAGGCACTGTGTCACCCTTCCTCATTGCTGCTCTACTATAAACAACTTTTATCACCTCGGGACAGTTGTTTTATGTTGCTGTTGCTTCGCTCAACTGATGCCATTTAGTCCTCCTGTGATCTGCAATCACCCTCTGATACCATGTTGAAGTTTCTAAGTTTACTTAGCTAGAAAACCTCCATGCACTTTATCTGATTTATTGCTACCTATTTGTTATTTTACTTAACAAGTTATTTATAATGTAAATACTAAAAATAAACACTAGTGCATGCTCAACATATTATAGATCAACAACTAGAAGAAACAGAAACAAACACGCCATATGAAACCATTATTTTTGGACTAATGCCTGCGGAAAAACTGAATGTGGGAAAATCGGTGCAGCTATCTGAGGTTTTCCTTATTAAGAAATATCATAGTACAATCTAGGTATCGAAGCTAACCTACCCAAATAGAGAATTTCCTTAGCAGTAATACCTCACAGTTTCTGACAAATCTCCTGGCTGAAGCCCCGGATAATCCTTTTGGCAACTACTTAGTAGAAATCTTCCCCAAAAACCCCAGTGTCAACGTCTCTCTGGACTATGTCAGCCCCTCTATGTCCTACTCTAGCCCTGCATTACCCCTAATTGGTCTCTGTTAGACTTGGGATTCCCTGTGTCAGCCTTCTGGCCCTCTGTGTCAGCAACACTGGCCTCCCTGAGGCTCTGCGCAACTCCCCACTACCTCTATGTGGCCCTATGTGAGCCCTAGCTGGCTCTGCATCACTCTCCTTGGCTACTACGCTGCTCTCTTGGCACTATCTCTACCTGTCTGTCTCCCTGTACTCAAATTCCCCTCAGTTACATCTCCTGATCACTAATTCTATCTCTCTTAGAAAAGCCTGCTCTGGAGAATAGAATGACTGATCACTCTGGTGTGTTCTCGAAGTGACCATCAAGCCTCCTCTTATACTTTTCTTGTTGACATATCAATGGCCGAGATTAAGTCCCTAATCAATGGCTAAGATATGATATGGCTTGATCCATGTCGTTTGGACCATTCTAACACATGTTCATATTAATACACATTAATATTTTATTTTCCCTAAGTTTAGACTTAGGGACTCCATAAAAATATTAATTATTTTAATATCTACTTATTTGTTTGGAATCTTCCCAAACCCTTTCTGGGTATTGGAGATCTCATGTGCCCCTACCTCTCCACCAAATTTTGTGGCAAGAGCATATCCTATGCTACAACAAATCAACATTCTAGAGCATGACCACCTTTTTCTGCAATATACATTGAGGCTCTAGTTTGAATTCACCATCTATTTCGACCTACAATACAAACCAGTCAATCACATGATGAACATCTTTAACACACTTCTTAAGCAATGAGACATGGAAAACATCTTGGACTTTCACTGTCGGAGGCAGTGCAAGTTGATAGGCTAGTAGCCCAATCCTCTCAATGATATTGAAGGGTCCACAAAACCATGGTGCCATCTTGCCACATGAGCCAATCCTGAATGAGATCTTCAGTTTGATGTGTAAGTACACTTTTTCCCCAACCTGGAACTCCTTAAACAACTTGTTCCTGTCTACATAAATATTTTGCCTGTCTTGTGTTTCCTTGAGATTCTTCTTGATCACCTGCATCTCCTATTCTGTATCTTCCAAGATATCAAGTCCAGTCAATACCCTGCTAAGTGGGTCACTCCAGGTAATGGAAGTGTTACAACTATGTCCATATAATGCCTCAAAAGGAACCACGCTCAGTGACTCCTGATAATCATTTTTGTATGCAAACTCGACCAAAGGGAGATACTCTTCCCACTTCCTCTATTGATGCATCACATGCACCTCAACATGTCCTCCAATATCTTGTTGACCCTCTATGTCTATCCACCCATCTATGGATGATAAGTTGTGTTAAAGGCCAACTCGGTGCCAAAACCTTCAAATAACTCCTTCCAAAACTTGGAGGTGAACATTATGTCCCTGTCTAACGCAATCTTCTTTGGGACACCATTTAGTCTAACCACGTCTGGGATGAATACCTATGCCATGTCACTAGGTGAGAACGTAGGCTTCATTGGACCAAAGTGTGCAACATTGCTAACCTTTCCACAATGACCATGATGGTATCATGCTACTTCACTATCTTTTGCAACCCTGTGATGAAATCCACAGAAATGACCTCCCAATTCTACTTGAGAATATAAATTGGCTATAGCAGTCCACCTGGATGTTTGCACTATGCTTTCACTCACTGACAGTTGAAAAATCTAGCCACAAACGCTGCTACATTCCTCTTCAGATTCAACCAATAGTAATATCTCTTCAATATTGTGAGTGTCTTTTGATAACCTAGGTGGCTTGAATAAGTTTTTGCATGAAATTCCCTCAATCTCACCAGTTTGAGTTCACAATTATCAGGTACATATATACTATCTCAGAACCTGACCAATCCCTCCGGTGTAAGACAATAGTCCATGCCCTACGCACCTGTACCTATACATGTACTGCCACATGTACCTGTACCACTACATGTACCTGTACTATCACCCTCTTGCAACATGTGCATAATCTCCATATACCTAACATCTTGATGTCCTGCCTGCAAGATCCTATTTTGTAAGTCTGTCCCATAGGAGCTTATAGCTGCAAAATGATGTACATGTACCCATTTGCTGAGAACATCTACCACCTTGTTCTCTTTACCCTTTATGTACCTAATATCGAAGTCAAACTTGCTGATCGTGGCAAACCATCTAGCCTGCTTGACATTTAGATTCATTTGGTCAAACAAATACCTCAACCTAATGTGATCACTCATAAGCACAAACCATCTACCAAGAAGATAGTGCCTCCACATCTTCAGTGCATGTATATTATTTGCTAGATCAATATCATCCATGAGGTAGTTATGCTCATGCTCATTAAGTTTGTGGGACTCGCAACATACCACCTGTTCATCCTGCACAAGGTCTCAACTAAATCCTCTCTTGTGAGAATCTGTACATACTACAAATTCTTTGCTCGGATCTGCAATATGTAGCATTGGTGCATGTGTCAACAACTTCTTGAGCTACTTAAAGCTAGCCTCACATGCTTCTCTCCATTTGAACTTCTCACCTTTCCTTTACAATGATGTATTGGGATAAGAAATATGTGAGAATTTCTTGATGAACCTCCTATAATGGCCTGCTCGACCCATGAAATATCTCACCTCATCCACACTCTTAGGAGCTACCAACTCCATGATGGCCCTTATCTTCTCTCGATCTACTGCAATGCCCTTCTTGGAGAGTGCACCTCGGTCTAAAAGAAACTACATTTTCTGAGCTTAGGATACAACTGATGCTCTCTCAACAACGACAATACTGGTGGTAAGTGCTCGGCATGCTCTTCCTCATTTTTGGAATATCCTAGTATATCATCAATGAACATAATAACAAAATTTTCCAAATATGGACGCAAGACACTATTCATCAAACACATGAATGTAGCTGGAGCATTCATTAAGCCAAATGGAATAACAAAAAACTCATAATACCTGTACCTGGTCCTTAACGCAGTCTTGTAAATGTACTCCTCTTTGATGCATACTTAATGGTAACCATATCTCAAGTCAATATTCAACAACACTTCTACTCCCTTCAGCTAATCGAACAAGTCATCAATGATTGGCAAAGGGTACGTGTTCTTGATCATCTCTTTCTTCAGCTTCCTATAATTAATGCATAATCTGAGGGTACCATCTATCTTTGTCACAAACAAGACCGACACAACCCAACGTGATACACTTGGCCTAACATATCCCTTGTCCAACATTTCCTTCAGCTACAATTTTAACTCAACCAACTCAGGTGCGCTCATCCTGTAAGTTTCTTTCGATGCTAGAGATGCCTCTAGCACTAACTCAATAAAACATTCTAGCTCCTTATGAAGTGGAAACTTTGTAATGTCCTCAGGAAATACATCCCTAAATTGTTACAACATTGGGTACCTGTTCAACACATCTGCATCCTCAACCTTCTTACCCTTATTAGTAGAAATGTATACTGCAAATAGCTTGCAGCCTTTCTTGTGGCTATGCTTCACTTGTATAGTTGTCACCATCCTAACTAATGTGGCTTTCTTCTTACCTTGTAAGACTCTTGGTTCCCCATTGTCATCCATACACTCAATAGCTTTGTAAGAACAATCTACCTTTGTTCTATGTAGATACAACCAAACCATGCCTAATAACATATTGTATGAATCCAACGGTAATACATTCAAATGTTTTGTTGTATGCATACCATTCAAATTAAATGTGCAAGCTCTTAACCAATGATTAACTCGCCTCTTCATACTTGTAGCCAACTGCACTATCCGAGACTCTACATGAAACTCCTTATTCAACCCACACTTATCCACCAAGTTAGGACTAGCATAACTATAATTATATCTAGCGTCAATCAAAATAGAAAAAAATTAATCACAAGGCTTACTGTCCATCTCAATGATAGATTCCTGATGTTTTGCTTTCCTACTGTCCATCGCTACATAGATATGTGGAATACTTTCACCAACATCACCAACAATCTGCGCTTCCTCTATACTATATATCTTAGGCCTTACACCCTGATGTTTCAGAAAATCCCTCCTAAGGGGCTCCTCATCACATGTTCAACACTTCAACCGACTAGTTCCCTCACCTCTATGCTTATGTTTTTGTTCTAGCCCATGTCCTTGTCTAGCTGCATTAAATCTCTTTTGCTGTGCCAAATTTTCTTTCCCATCTACATGTTGAGGCCTTGTCCTCTCAGGCTGCCATTCACCTCTAACTTTGTCTTTTCCTCTCCATCCATATTGAGATTCATTCTTAAGCTTTGATTTCTCATAACAATGCTTCAATTTCCCAATGACTTCCTCAAGTGACCGAGCCTCATCATACTCAATCTCATCTCTAAATTCTAATGGAAAACCACTGACAAATCTCTGAGCTTTAGCCTTCTCATCTGTAAGATATGGTACATACCTCAATAACTTAAGAAACTTGGTTGTATACTCTTCATTTGTCATTGACCCCATCTTTAAGTCATATAACTCTTTAGCCTTCCTATTGTAGTACCTTTTTAACAAGTACTTCTTCGTGAAAATCCTCTTTAATTCCCACCAACTCAAGTCATCTATCCTAATGTCTCTAGCCCGCTTAACATCTTCTCACCAAATGTCTGCTTTACCTTTCACACTATCGATAGCTATCTAGGCCTTCATGTTACTAGTGTACTCATGCAAGTCAAAGAATTTTTTCATTCCAAGTATCTAAGCCTCTGCATCTACCGGCTTCTTCACATCTCTATCAAAATTAGGTGGTTTTTCTTTCCTGAATTCATTTGGATAGTACACCCTATCAGTGCTCCTGTAAGGATGATATCGACAATGATCGTGATGTCTATCAAAACCAGAACTAGAATAATACATGTAGTCATAGCCCCTCCTTTACGGAGTGTCCAACAACTTGCCATCTCTCACCATGTCAGATCTATTCGACCTATGTCTACCAGTAGATCTATTTCCATATGCTCCATTAGTCTCATCCTCATGTGCATGGCTGATTTGAAGCATCCCTTGTCACTGCAAGTTTGACAAAATCTAAAGAAGTATAGCATTAACCTCTGCTTTCTTCTCTTGTGACTGTAAGATTCATTCATTATCTACCTTACAACTCATCTCTTCCTTTAAGCTTCTCAATGTATCGGCCAAATTAGAAGTATGCCCCACACCACGTTGCTCATCTAATCCATTTGATATCTTTCTTCCTGTAATGCATAATATGTCATATAAACCAGATCAAGATAACCAAATCAGTGTGATACATGTATAACATAATCATAACAATGTATAGACATGCACAAATAAATGAATCAACATATAAACCTCACCCTAACTAGGATCTATTCATCAATGCAAGGCCTTATCAACAATGCATGTTATGACCTCATCCATGACAACAATCATTATCCCATTGTACACATTGCTACATGCAACCAATAATATGCATAAGAAATGCCTAATTAACGACAAATACACTTAATCGCATGTAGTCAAACATAATCGACCAGTTCTTGTAATCAACCTACATTATTGATGCATGTAATCAAAATATTCAAAATGTAACCGAACATACAAGGATGTAAGTAGGCAACATAAAATCAACATGTAAGTGAAAAATAACCATATACATTTAGTCACATACCCGTGTCAATTACTCTTCATGAAATCAACATCAAATTCTCCACGATAACCATACTACAACCCTAACCCATCATCAAGAAAATGCAACAAGAATATAAGTGTAAGAGACACACATGCAACTGACATGGATGCATGACCAACACACATTCAACCCATTCAATCTCAAAGTTGAACAATGCTCTGATACCACTTTGTAACACCCTCCTCCTACATAAACCCAAGTAACCATGTCAATTAGGGTAAATATGAGACGAGAGGCTATTATGATTAGATTCAACCTCCTAAGTAACCTTAAGGAAGTGGAATCGATGAAATATCACATGCATGCATCCAACACCATCAACATAACCCTCAAGAGATAAGTCAACCACTCAGACAGCTAGTTCCTGGGTCCCATTATTGTTTTGGACAATATAAGGCTCAGTTGCTCTCATTCTATGGGCAAGGGAGTGACCAGAGACCTAAAGTTGCTCCCATAGGCCTGCTTGCCAGTGACTATGGTCCAAGCTTGCTAGTTTTGTGTCAGGGACTTTGAGATTTGAGCCACATTTTTAGGGCTCGAAACCAGGCCACTGCCCATAATGGAATGAAATCTCAGAATTAAGTAAAGTATAGGGAAACAATGATGCAAAAGTAAATAGTTGATCAAGGCCTTAACCAGACCCCTACTAGTCATGGCAGATTTTCATCAAACATATCATTGACATGTAACCTAGAGGTGTAAACAATAGAGTTAGGTGTAGGGATCTCTTAATTATTTGAGAATTTCCATGAAACATAATTTCGTTATGTCATTTGTTGCCTTATCACTTATTAGGTCATAGATACAATATTCATTCAAATGCAAGTAAAAACATGTTGAGAGCCAAACCTAGTTGCTACCATAAAGTGAACATATATCCAGCAATATAGGAACAGAATTACAATAAACATATCAGCCATCAAAATCCATATATATACTAGTACATTTACACATGAAAATCAATGGAATGAATTTCTCATTAATCAATGCAATGAACCGACTGGAGATGGGACTACCAAGTTCCACCTGACCATATATTGGTTGAGCCAAGTCTTTCTTCAGCCAATCATCCCCGTGCCATATTCCAAGCACGAATGTGGGACTCATAAAACACATCAAACACCAATCAATGTAGATGGCACCAGAGTTCTCCACCTACACCGTGACGAATTTGAGTGCCTCCTAGTCTCTTAGGCTTTACTATGCATCCACAATCCAATCCAAGGATCACAAGCCCTACCCCTAGACATAGTCTCCATGACTTAAAATGCATTCCATCCCAGAATCACTAAGCCCAATGAAGAGAAAAGCCACCTCTTGTCTTTACCATATATCCCTCCATTCACCAGCAAGGATTCCTAGGCCCACCGAGGCATACAATCTGGCTTTACCATGACCCACAGTTCAGTTCAGGGGTTAATATGCCAGTGGCTTCGTGTATCCTCAGTCTAATTCAGGGACCACTACCACCATCTGTTTTTCAATTCGGAGATCTACCCCACTCAGCTTCGAATCCAATCTAGCCATCCCACACAAACTACATGACAGAAACCATCTCATTAAATCTATCTGGAAATGGCAAGGCTAGGCTGAAAATACTGTCACACCTAGGAAAACCCATGCTAGGGTGGAAAGAAACACATGCAATCCCATGCATGCCAAGTCTAGTAAGGAAAATACACATGCAAGTTGATACTTGCAATGAACTCTATTGTAGCTTCTTGATCGTGCCTTTTCATACTTGATCTTTGCTTCCTCTTGCCTTTTGCATTTATTTCTCCAATACCAAAGTGCTCCAAGAAAAATCTAGGTGTCAAAGAGTATGAGAGAGAGAGAGAAAGAGAGATAGAATAATGAGAGAGCTCCAAAGCTAAACTAACAAAAGGTTACGAAGTGATCCTTAGAAGCCCTTTTATGAATGAGGCCTCTATTTTCTTTAATTTTCCATTATTTTCCTTCATTTTCCACCTCACATGCAACCTGTGACCTTTCACCCCCTTTTTCTCCTAATTTCCATTATTTTCATAATTAAATGTGCCAAAATGCCTTTTTATGCCTTAGCTGTTTCCTTTTCCAATTTCCTTCATCATAAAAAACCAAACAAACTCCCCCCTAGGATGTGTGCCCCAACATTCATCTTGGAATAAGTGTCCCATTCATCCATCATTATTGTTTCCTACTTTATTACATGGAATTTTCAATAGGGTTGTTACGCTGTACCATATGACATCCTACATGTGTCAATGCATCCTCCACACTACTAGTAAACCCTCCACGATGTGAGCCATATCTCATATTTTTCCCTTACAAACTTAAGAGGTTTAACTCCCCACATGCTAACATAATTAACACTACTATGCCTATCCTCAGTAATTCTTGTGTCTAATATACTAGTAACAAAGAACCATCTCTAGGCAATTCCCTATCTCGTGCCTTGCCAATTCCACCTCCCCCTACCAGCTTCTTCCAGAAGAGGTTAATCACCTTGTGACCCTGCACATAATCAATATGCTAGGATAACTCATGAAATTTGTCTGCTCCCATATCAAACCATCCTATCACTAGTGTTTATGGATATATGAAAGTGTTTGGCTGCTTTGTCACCAGATAGATCACACTACTAATACCCCCATTAACCAAACCTATGTTGTGGTGGGGAATCCCACCTAGATCCCAACAATAGCTTGGCCCTTAGGCTCCTTTGGTAACCCATGGACCCTGGTGGACCCTGGTGGACTATGCTTTGGGCCATGGATATATCCAACACCTAGCTGACTCCAATGGATACCAACTCAATATCTCTTGCCATCCAACCCTAAGAGAGAGATCAAATGCACAAACACTTGTAGATGAAACAAGTCCCACCTATGGATGTTGTGCCCTGTGTAGCTCATGTCCATTATATCACAATCCTATTCCACACATGAGATATGTCTAGGTATCTCTTCCTGTCTCTTTATAACGTGCAGAGGTAACTTAATAGTGTTATTATCTCCATCTATGTACACTTGAAGAGGGTTGCTCTGATGCTCCAATGTGTACTCCTCTAGCTGTACCATTAGGGAATCCAACCATTCCCCAACGTGAGTCAGCTTGGCTACTGACTTGGAAAAAAATTCTCTCATGCCCTCCAACTCCTCATTCTATTGTAAAATGGTCTCTCGGATTATTGTAGCCTTATTTTCAAATGCTAAAAGGTTGTTTTGGAGCTGATGAAACCATTGTGGGTGGGTAACATCTATAAACCTAGTTACAACTCTAGGTACCGCAATGTATCCTCACACCTCTTCAATTGGGGATATGTCTCATGACACCTCATCAATGGTGGGGACCTATGTGTCCCCTAGCACCTAATCAATTGGTGTATGCTCAAATATCTCCACCAATGTGTCAATTAGCACTATCAAATGAAACTCCAACAAATGTGGCTTCAGTGTCACATTGGGTGTATCCACGTGCTCCTCTCAATCTTGCATGCCCTCAACCTCATGTTCAACCTCCTCCTTAGTCTCCTGATATTTGAAGCTAGTTCTCCACTAGCAAAAGCACCTCCTAATATCATCCTCTAACATCCCTCCTCTACATGATGATACAACCCCTAAACTATGCTTCTCCTTCTCCAATTCATCCAAAAAACGAGGCATGGTAGGACAGCCAGATTGGCCATATGTATGGGTGTTGTACTGTTGGGCTATGTGTGCATGTACTTGGCTTGTATGTCAGTTATGTATAATTTTTTTCATCCCCTCTAGAATCTGTTGATTATGTCTCACCAATTGTTGCCTCTGCCTCATCAACTCCTCCATGATCCCTTATGTACTCTTCTATTTTTGTGTCATTTGAAGTTCCATAAGTTCACCAATCATTGTGCATGGATGTCTAGCACCTCCATGGTCTTGCTAGCTTCCCCACAACCGGCCACGATCATGCTCTTAGACCAATGTAATGTTTTGGTTTATAAATTTTCCTATTTTCTTAGGAAATTTCTTAAAAATTTCTATCATAAATTTCTCCATGCAATTGTAGAACAAGAACCATGAAATTGCAACAGAAATAAAATAACAATTCCAAATAAATCTATAAATTTCGCAATTGAAAATAACACAAGAAATGGAGAATTGAGTAGATTTATTTATTTACTGGAGGAATTATATACAAACCTCTAGATAGAATAAGTTGAAGTGATGGCCACAAAATATTTGTTGCTATAATAAATCATATCTCCAAAATATAACAAAAAATCAATAAGATGCACCTGTGAATTACTCCACAAAAGTTCTTCTGTTGCTACTGCTAGAGGTGAATTTTGATTTATACGCTCAAATCTACTCTAAAATTTCCACAAAATTAACTAGAGACTTCTCTCACAAAAGTCTACGATACCTAGAAAAATCTTGGGTTGATTCCAAGTGACCCTCAAAGCCCCCAAAAGGTGTGAATTACCCAGAAAATATGATTACCGCAATAAGACAGATTTTCTTTTGGCCAAGTATAAAAAAGGAGATGGCTGAATATTTATTAAAATGTTTAGAATTCCAATAGGTTAAAGTGGAACATCAACACCTTGTTGGGTTAACTATTGCTAAATGGAAATGGGAAATAATTTCTTCATATTTTATCATGGGACTACCAAGAACAAAGAGGCAGCATGACTCCATTATGGTAGTGGTAGATACCTTAAGTAAGGCAACCCATTTCATACGGTACAATCCACTTTTGGTACAACATAGATTTCTAATATCTTCATGAAAGATATTTTTCAACTACATAGAATACCCAAGATGATAGTGTCAGATAGGGATGCCAAATTCACCTCAAACTTTTGGAAAGCATTGTTTGGGGGCATGGGAACTCAATAAAACTTTAGCACAACATATCATCCTTAAATGGACAGTAAAATTGAGAGAACAAGAGGAAACAAGACTCTATTATGGTAGTGGGAGATACCTTAAGTAAGGCAACCCATTTCATACAGGTACAATCCACTTTTGGTACAACACAGATTGCTAATATCTTCATGAAATATATTTTTCGACTACATGGAATACCCAAGATGATAGTGTCATACAGGGACGCCAAATTCACCTCAAAATTTTGGAAAGAATTGTTTGGGGCATGGGAACTCAATTAAAATTCATCACAGCATATCATCCTTAAATGGATGGACAAAATGAGAGAACAAACCAAACTTTGGAAGACATGTTGAGGATGTATGTCATGCACGGACCCACCAAATGGGGGGATTTTCTGCATTTGGCAGAATTTGTTTACAATAACAATTATCAAACATCCATAAAAATGAGCCCTTTTGAAGCCATATATGGTAGAAAATGTCATACACCTCTCAGTTGTAGTCAACTAGAGGATAGACTAATACTCAGGTTGTATTCCTTGCAGGAAATGGAGAAAATAGTGCAGAGGACTTAGCAGAACATTAAAAATGCACAGGACATACAGAAAAGCTATGCAAACAAGAAAATAATGCATATGGAGTTAAAAATTGGAGATCATGTTTATTTTAGGGTGAAACCAACGAAAAATACATTAAGAATGGAACCTGTCCAAAATTGGCACCACAGTTTTGTGGACTGTTTGAAATTATGGACATAATTGGACCTATAGCTTATTAGTTAGAATTACCTAGCAACATTAAAGTTCATAATGTTTTACATGTGTCTTTACTTAATAAATATGTAAATGATAATTCTCACATTATTGATTGGGAAATGCTGCATGTGGAACCTGAAGGAGACTTTCTGGAAGAAACTCTCTATATCCTAGACTAGAAAGAGATCTAGCTCTAGAATCAAGCTCTGGAATTCGGCTTAAAGTGAAATGGAATAATTTTACTCCCAAAGAAGCTACCTGCAAGCGGGAAGATGCAATGCATAAAACACAGTTTCAAAAGGAAGAAACTGGAACATAAACACTGAGGATGGTGTAAATAAAAAAGGGGAAAGAATGTAATAACCCTTCATTGTTGTAATGTTGTTTTTATTTAAAATGATTTTTTGTTAGTAAGAATGGCAATAAATCCATCAAGTACATTAAGATATTTAGGTAAATAGATATTTTTATTAACAAATAACTAAATGAATTGAAAGTACTTGGGAATGAGACACTTGATGATGAGATTCTTGCCTCAGATAATTATTCCATGGTAAATATTTAACGAATAAGAGAGAAAATAGATTAAATTGATTACCTGGGGAAAGATGTTAAGCTTAGATAAGAATAAAGCATCGTAAGATATAAAATAGGGCTTTAAAGGAAAATCCTAGGAAAGTGGATGTTGAGGACCAGAAAAATGAGATATATTAGTTGGGAGTTAGACACCAAGAAATTTTACCTACAAAAGCCATGAGGGGAGACTAAATACCTGCAAGATCAGACAATTAAGAAAACTTAATTCTTTTCTTATTGGGGAATTATGAATAAAACATAATAACTCTATGTTGAATGCAAGAGGAGATTTACTTGTATTTTATACCCTTTGAAATGAATAAAGAATATTGTCACTGTGAAATGGTAGAATCCATGAAAAAAGCTATAGGAATCCAATGAGCCATGATATATAAGAAAATTTATATGTGTGTTCAGATAAAAACACACTAAAAAGGAAGTAAATGAAACCTAGAAAGTTAGAAAGCCTCACTTGTTGAAAGGAGTGATATAGTCGTGAATCCAGGTAAATGATTATCATAATCGCTTGCTCAACGAAATAGGCTCAGGTCTAGAACAAATACAAATGAAACCCCCATCAACGAGAGGACTACATCTCGAAATGGGAACAAGAATATGTGGCTACCAAGTAAAAACAAAATGTCGAGTCAAAAATATGATTAAGAAAACATGAATGTCAGGGCATCATTCCACGATGGTAGAACCACAAAAACTTACCTAGAAACAAATAATTGCTTGCATAATTGACAAAGTCGGTGCACCCATAGGAAGAATGGGGGGTGCACCTTAAACATTCAAACATGTAACTATGGAAATCCTTAGTAGGTGACAGTCAAGTCCACATCAAATAAAAAATCTTGTATGGAATTTTATAACAAGAACAACTCCGTAAGTAAAAACGCTTCACTATAATTTTATAACCAGAACAAAGAAAAGGAATGGCCTATGCAATACAAATTTTCGTTTTAAGGAATGCTAGCTTGAGCATAAACATAACTAGAAGTCATGGGGATGAATCCTGGCCACAGCTCGGGCCTTAGTCTAGCTCCCAATCTCCAAAAATGTGTGCCATGGCTATAGGTGACTAGACCAAACCATACACAGGTGAATTGACCCAACCAAATGCAAG
This sequence comes from Pinus taeda, assembly GCA_000404065.3. Taxonomy (NCBI): domain Eukaryota; kingdom Viridiplantae; phylum Streptophyta; class Pinopsida; order Pinales; family Pinaceae; genus Pinus; species Pinus taeda. Next base: position 17,503 of record APFE030372693.1, read on the forward strand.
AATGATGAATGAAACCAAAAATTAGTACGGAGTTAGGGTTAGGTTTACTGTAGAGTGATCTCCACTATTGATCTACAAGAACCTCATCCCACCATTCATGCAGAAAGGACTGACAAACCCAGTTGAGCTTCACATGGACGGGGTATACATGTTCACCGGTGATTGTGCCACCATTCAAAGACCACACGCGCCATTTGACTCTTTGAAAAAGCATGGTACATGAGGCTAGTGATAACATAGGAGCAGAGGTTAAATTGACGGCCATATGCACATTTTGACCCTTTTTAGCCATCAAACACTGGCTATTTCAAAATATACATGTTATTATTAACTTGCCAATAATTTCTAAAATTGTCATAATGACAGTGTATAAAAAAATTACAAGTTTCAATTTATATATATATAACTTACGTGTTTAAATTTTATTGAGGTTAATAGTAATAAGTACCTACCTAATAGTGTACCTAAGTCGGACTCGTGACTATAACAATTATATGAATTTATGATAACTATCAATGCAGCAGGACTACATAGTCCATATCCATCTTGTCTCGGTAGTATATTTAGATTTAATAATCATTAAGGCACATAGTTAAAATGACGAAGCTCGCCAGTTAAATATTTAACGCATTAATTGAGACAACATTGGCAATTTGGCATTCAATGGTAAAGCATTGATTATGGAGTTAAGTATTTATAAAAATTATGAGTATATTGTGTATAAATTTTTTTCCATACGTTTTTGATCTAACATCGATCTCCTTTGAATTTCATCCCAATTTTATCATAATCTCACATTTGGCAAGATTATGCAGTCAATGCCCAATGCCCATCACAATGCTGGAGCCTGGAGCTTTCACAGTTTCCTAAAAGGAATACATGATATTGCAGAGTCTATAAAAGAAAAAAAAATGGCAAGTGCCAAGTCCACACAACTACTCAGGCTTGATGAATTGTAACCATCTCCTCTATTCCCCTTAATCACCAATCTACACAGGTTGGTTCATCCATTCATTTATTCTCTAGTTTATAATATAAACCAGTTTTTACCTATGTAAAGATTTATCTATATAATACTCTCTTCTGCAACTTGGCAAAATAACAGGAACAAAGAGATCCTTTGGATTTTGACATCCTTCCTTGTCTTTCAGCAATTCTATTTGGGGTCTCAACATCTAATTGCACACAGACTTATGTTGTTCAAGTGGTCGGCAAGTTAAATTAAGAACCCATATCGAGGGAAAAGTCTCGAATTCGACGCACTTGCTACTGAACAAATCAATGTTCATTGTTTATGATTCTTCTTCAAAGTTGAAATCAATGTTTACAAGGGTATTTCAAGGTCATGGTTCAGAAAAACGATGTATACCGGAGGAAATTGCACCCCTGGGACCTATTTTTTCAAAGGTACACTGGAATTTGTGGTCTTCCCCCAGTTTGAACTATATTTTTCCTTGTACATATCTTTGTTGAATATTCACTTTGATGATTCTGTTAAATTCATGAATAAGCTTCACTTTATGTTAATTCATGCAGAAGCTTCACATTGATGCGTCTGTTAAATTTATGCCAAAGCCTTCGAGTCCTTGAAAATGCCCTTAACCATTTTGTACAGACGCCTTATTTTGAATAGGAATCCCTGAAATATATGCATATGCACATTTGTGTTACAATTTCAAAACGAAGAATGAGCATAGACTAACCAAATATGACAGAGATACCTTTACCCAATCTCTATTGTCCTTTATTGGTTAGTAAATAGTCCCTTATTATTGAAGTGGATTTATCTTCCGTTTTATTCTGTCAAATTCAGCGACGTTGGAACTTAGCCTTGTCCTTTCAGATAGACCACATTTGTGGGCCATCAAGGCCACTAGAATTTTCACCTGGTCTTGGATGTGGCAATTAACTCCTTTGAAAGTGCTTCAATAGGGTTTTCTCCTGATTTCTTATTGTATTTAGCTCTATTGTTCCCATTAACATGGCACTAAAGCAAGGCTTGAGAATTATTGGAAGTGCTTTGATTTCACCACTTGACAACTGCTCCGTAGACAACCAAGCTTCCATTTTTTTTCTTCAAAATAATGGTTATTGGATTTCAATAAAAGCCACTGTTGCTAAAACCATACAATGATTTGCAAGATTCTAAAATGTTATTTCCACATTCTAAGAAGAATTAGAAATTTTCGAGGGCAATGCTCACTATACAAAATGAAGCCCTCCAATTAAAAATAATACAATTGTATTGTTTAACTGACTCACCTATTACAATTATATATCAGCAAAACAATTTTAACTAGAAAGAGAAAATTTACTATTCTGGATGCACGCTAGCTTATCCCAGGTTGTGGTTAAATCCTGACTTTGCATGTAAATGTTTTTCATGGCAGTTCATGAATCTAATTCGAAAGCCACATTGTTCATGGAAGTTCATGAATCTAATTCCCAAGCATTCAAACTGCTCATCTTCTCTCTAATTTCCTGAATAAGAGTGTTTCTTCTTCCTACATTTAAAGGTAACAGGTTCATTAATTTGATTAAATTTAGTTTTTTTAAATAAGTAAATAGTTCAAGGTTTAGACATATTTTGTAAGATTTGAATTTTATCTATTTATCAACTAGTCTAAATCCATCTTAACTCTCTAGATTTATTAAGGGCCAAGTTGTGGTGAATATAATTTGAAAAACTTAAATAAAACTGATAAAAATAGATATTAAAAGTCATGCGATAGGCAATTTAAAAATAAAACCATAAATATAAAATAAAATTTCACTGATGGATAAGGGCACCCATCAAATTTAACCCCTGCATAGGAGTGATCCATGATTCTCCTTGGTATCGGTTCACCCTACCAAGAAGGGATTTAGCATAACCTTTGTATTCAGCGCAATAACTTTAAGAAGTGACATCACCTATTCCATGGTGAAAATAAACTCTAAACAACCATCCTATTATAAAGGAGCCATGACATTTATTTAGCATATATATAACCCTACAATAAGGTGTTAAATATTAAAGTGTGAAGGGGTTCGTTCACACCAAAGAACCTTATGAAATACTGTGGCATCCTAAAGTATAGCAGAAGGTAATAATATTAATTTGAATATAAAATAGTTGCTTTATAGTAGTTTTGCATTCCAAGGTGACTATGGGTTTATCATAGATGCAAATAGACTAACATATGCACTTTAGCTTTAACTCGGTACAAGAACAAGGCCAACTATGAAACCTTCAAGGGGTGGATTCTGACCCTTCTTACCTTGTGCAACCAATTCATTAGTATAAATAGAAAAAATAAAAAATAGCCCCTTAAATTGGGTATGTGATAATAGATTAGGAATTTTCAGGATAAAGTGAGAGTAAATCTCTATCGTTAAGGTTTTTGTTTCATGTTTTCTTAAATATATGTGTTTAAATTATATATTAATATTTTATTATTATTTAATAATAACGATAACAAATTAAAATAAATTATTATTATTATTATTATTTTAAATATTCTAAGATGTATTATGTAGTAAGTGTTAGTAAGTATTTTCATGGTGATTATGGATTGATGGTTATAGGCATTTACTAGTAATTTAATCTCTATGGGTGCACTAGTTAAATTAAAATTAGGGAGGCCTTATTCCAAAATAGACACACAATTGTAATTATGACACAAATAGAAATCAATAATATTAAACACATTTTTATTATAATTATGTGGATAAGAATATTTATTTTGGAATAGGAATTCCATAATTTTAATTTAATTATTAATAATTTTTAGGTGGATGGTAGGGATTTAATCTCCAAAGAATATTTTATAATATTCTTAGTAGTATCTATAAATCAAAAGTTGATACTTATCTTAAAAGTAGTTATGCATTTTATACCATTTTAATTAAATTGATTAATAAAAAATGTCACATGAACATGTGTTATATGAATACGAGTGATGATTTTTGGGCATGTGGTATTAGTAAGTCATGATATTGTAACAAATCCTATTATATGTTAAGAATGCCCATGGTAAAGTGGGGATGAATCTTCATGTTTAAATATCTTGTTCCATATTTTTTAAACATATATGTTTAACTCATTTATAAAAAATATTATAACTAACCATAATACTAACCATTATAATTTAGTTAATTTTTTTAATATTAGCAATGGTAGATGTATCATAAAGTAAATTTTTTGATGCCTATGGACATTTAAGACCCATTTAATTTATGTGGCTGCACTAGTAATAATAATAATAATAAAACCATAATTAAGTTACACATTAAGTAGTGTTTGAGACAAATATTTGATCAATAAAAATTATAAAAATATATCTACTTTACCCCTTTTAATTTGAATTATGTCATTTACTTATTAAATTAATAAATAATCTTATAAAATAATAATGAACTAATTTCATGTTGTATCAAACCACTTCAAGAAGCCCATGGAAGCGGAAGCAGGGGGTACAGACAGAGGAAAACAAGAAAACAACAGAGCAAAGAGGCAGGCAGAAATGCAGGAGGAAGTCAGAAGAGAGAAGCATACAGGAGTAGATAGTCAGAAGGCTGACCCCAGCAATAGGATAGGACCATGTAAACCTAAGGCATCCATCACATCCCGTGTGGTGCTAAGTGCTCCAACACTACAGGCGCACAGAGAACATATGGCAACCTATGAAGTGATATGTAAATTCATGGGGTTTTGGCCAACAGAGAAAGCACTACACGCATTGATAAAGAACCATTCGAAACCTAAGGGAGAAATAGAGCTACACCTTGGATCCAAGGGTTTCTTCACAGTTGTGTTTTCAAACCTAGTGGACAAAGACAAGGTGTTTGAAGGAGTTCCTTACTTCTATGCAGGTATAGGCCTTTATATGAGGGTAATGAACTTTGTTCCAAAGCGAGAAACATTAACATCGATGTCGGTGTGGGTAAGACTATATTCCCTACCTCTAGATTACTGGCTACCAAAATCGCTAAAAGCCATAGGTAATAAACTAGGGCATTTTTTAAGAATATCAAAAGCCACTCTACGAGGAAAATATACCTCCTTTGCCAGAATATGCTTGGAAATGAACCTTTCTGGGGCTTTGTCGGATGAAATAATTTTAGAGGTATATGATGAAGAATGAGTACAGGCGGTGGACTATGGGCATGTACCCTTCAGATGTCGCAAATGCCATGAACACGGGCACCTCTTCAGAGACTGCCCTTTAAGTAAAAGAGGAAGGAAAAAACAGAATGAGGTGTTGATTTAATGTGGAAAACTCATG